>OZ018309.1:19250111-19492085 GCA_963969455.1 Arge pagana | reverse complement strand
AACGCGTATCTAAAAATTGCAGTGGCCGACCGAAGTTTCGGTTTCGGTTTCGGCAAAAAAAACATATTTCAGTCAAATTAGTGCCGAATCTTCCGATTGCGCCGAAACTTACTTCTGACTAGTATTTTGAGACTGGCCAATTATTATTTGTAAAAATTAAAACTCATAATATATCTTTTTCAACTTTTATAAATGAACCTGTTTCATTTTATACTATCGCCACGACTCACAAGTGGTTTATTGTTCATACGTCTAGAAATAACGATCCGCTGGTATTTTTATTCATAACATTCCACAATTTTAACACATCTATAGAAGTTTCGGTTTCGGCAAAAAAACAGGTTTCGATCGGACACTAAAAAATTGCAATACCGCGTAAGTACAAAAATAACAAAAATTACATTCTGTACTCAACTTACGTATTTGTTTATACATTTTATGACACTCTTGTTGCTTTGAAAGAAATATTTCTTATTCGTTTTCAAAAAAAAATGTTACTTCAAAGACTATTTTATACAGTTTCGCGTAAGATGTGCTTGCTTATCGTTTGCTGGTAATATGATGTGACTAGATATACTCTATACCATCTCTCGTGATGACAGATTGACCACCAGTGATACCAGCCTTCAAACAGAAAATGGAAGCAAAAAATAGTTTCGAATATGAATGTCTTAACGTACTTAAGTATAATGAGAGATTCCTTATTTTCAAGCTGCTTGAAATCATGTTAAATGTATTCATAGTGATAATATTTATAAGATTAATAAGATTTTCTTACAAGATATTTAGACAACACGTAAATATCATTAATATTTAGTGGTAATATTTCATGTTGTTAGTTTGATTCATTTATGGGATAGAATAATAGATAATCATATTCTGTGTTCGAACATTCGATCTGAAAGAGATTAGCTCGATAGTTTCTTCAATTTGCCGTTTTCTCACGATCCTCCAAAATTCTATTTTCAGCAGTTAGAGTCATTCGGGTCGAGTGTGCGAACTTAAGCATTCGAAGTGGTGTCAAAATTAAACAATAAGAAGTAGCGGAAAATGAAGTCATGTATTTGATAAAGTACTCGCTTAACTAATAATCGAATTAAGAAATGGCGTATTAAATCTTTACGATTAAAGACAAACAGAGTCACTAGAAAAACGAGGAATGCGCACACTAGACCCGTAAGTGTCCGCACTCGTCGGGGGTAAGTGTACGCGTTTCTTAAATTAAAGTTATAAACGTCTTAACAACAAATTATCTGAACCGCATACATCTTTTTTACTGAGGACTTATTTCTTTGATAATCTGAAATTATTAGACTAGGTCACGTGAGAGACCATTGAGTAATAAGAGGTAATAAGAGATTGCCTCATTAGCATAGAATCATATCGAAATCAGTTACAGATAAATTAACACAAAATACAATATAATATAATAGTTGAGCGGTAGAAATTTTACGAGGAATCGTCTTCGCAATGATCACACACACGCAAACAAACCAATTTTTCAAAACAAATTCATCGTCACTTCAGGTAAGAGGACGGGTGCGTGCGCGCACTTACCCGCGCACACTTACCCTAGACGGAATTGTTTTATAGATACGTATATAACTTTACCTCCAACAAACAGAACCTCAAAAGTTATGCTGGAAAATAAACTTTAATAATTTACTGACACGGGAGAAAATCGTTAACGGCTGTGGCTAACCGCAGTAGGGGGTGACAATCTATGTCGTGACGGCAAAAGTTATTCTTGCGGTACCCGATTCTTGTTATATTGAAAAACAAAAAACGGACTGTACGAGGTCGCTTTCCCCGGCGTAAACTAATTCCCCCCTAATATACCTTTAAATTGTCCGAGCATGTCACGACCCCCTCGCTGCCCCTCGGAGAGATATGGGGGATGGGCACACTTACCCGCTGCGCACAGTTACCCCGAATGACTCTACACCGTATTGCACTGTAAAAAACCGCGAGTGAATTTTCACCTCCATCACGTGGAATTCCGGAGTGAGAACAAAAACACTCCGTGTTGGAAGTAACTATGAATTTTTTTTGCGACGGAGAAATAAAAAAAAATTATGAATGTAATTCTTGGTGTTTCGCTAATGGTGATTAGTTTGTTTGAAAAACTAGAAAAATAGTCAGATGCCTTTTGATTTCACTCCAGAGAGTGTTTTTTTTTCAAATACAAAAAATAGAATCCATCTCGGAGTGAACTTCACTTGTAGGGGATCAAATCAATTACAAGACGTGCACTTCGATGACATGTTCGATCCGCGAATCGCTTCCGACATTTTTTACAGCGTGCAATATTTAGTTTCGCAGTCTCGTAGTATCGGCGACGATATCCTGCTTGTTGTGAGAATATCAGGAAAAAGTTGATAAAACGAGCCGTCGCGAATTGATTAATTAAAATAAATCAATTTCGTTAAAATTGAGCGATGTGTTGAAATAGAGTTTATATTTATCTGTATGTTCCATGCGACAGTGATGAAAAAAACCTTGTTATCGCGCGCCTTTGTTATACGAATATACTTCCATCTAGCGTGCGGAATCTAATCAATCCAATGAAAATAACCGAATTAAGCTTCGTGCAGCGGACAATCACTTCCGCGCAGATATCGTCGTCCGATCACCCGGGAAGCGTTGGCAGAACACTTTTTTTCGCAGAATTCGGTTCACTGCGCGAGCAGCACGAGTAAAAACGTTGCGAAAACTCCGAACGCGGACGAATCTCGGGACAGAAACAAAAAGCCGACGGACAAACGAGGTCGTAGGTCCTCGGCGTCTGTCTATATTTCAGCGGACTTTTTCCAGGCAAAAAATGGCAAATCTCGAGTTGTAGCGCGAATTTGAGTGAAAATGTACAGCATTTTTCTAACATTGACTCTCCCGCGGGATTCATTTGTTTCTTCCAACGTTAGACTAGAAGTAATATGTCGAGCAGTCTATTTGTAGATGCTATTTCTCAAAATAGCCTTTTAGTCCAGTCAATATGTATTTTTAATCTTGCGAAAATTCCGGTCAGCTTTTTTTTTAATCATTTGGCAGTGGGTCACTGGTAGCGTAAATTCAAAATGGCGACTAAATCGCGCAGTTGCGTATATTCGCTATTTCGAATTTTATGAAAAAAATGGTTTTTCTTGAGAATACCTCGGCTATTTCGAATTTTAACGAAAAGTTGTAGAAACCAAATTTGTACAAAATTCAATTTTCTACAACTTTGTTTCCTACAACTTTTCTTTTAAGATCGATATGACGCCAACGGCGACGTCAAAGAGAACCGTCCAAAAACTTTATCGTGGAACATGGCGATGTAACATGAAATTCCGATTACTTTTGTAGAAAAAATATCGATCGTAGAAGAAAAATTGTAAAAAACAAAGTTGTAGAAAATTAAGTTTTCTACAAATTTAGTTTCAACAACTTTTCGTTAAAATTTGAAATGGCCGAGGTATTCAAGATAATCCATATTTTTTTTCATAAAATACAAAATAGCGCATATACGCAACTGCACGATTTGGTCGCCATTTTGAATTTATACTACTAGTGGTCTTCCTCTTCCCTAACGAATAGAAAAAAAAGCTGACGGGAATTTTTGTCATTTCAGAGCAAATATTTGTACATATTGACTGGATTAATTCGCAACCCGTGATTCTTCGCACTCGACGAGTTCAAATTCCACGAGTTCGAAAACTCAACTTGAAACGTTGGAAATTCAAGCTACGACCCACGATTCGTGGGCCGAGGTGAGTGAAAACGAAGGTCACTTTTGCCTTTCGCTGCAACTATGAATGTTTGTGCGTTGTTGCATATTCTACTATAAATGTCGAGTGAAGTATCGAAATATCTCGAGGTGAAACGACCGGAAATTGAATTTCGGATTACCCTAAGACGCTTTGCTACTCGGACTGACAGCTTCAGTGCCTAATAATCGATAGCTGCCACGGAAAATGTTTAAAGAAAATAAACACCGCGATCTCCATCGCCCATCAGCGTTGGAAATTCACGGTTCAGCGAGGAAAGCAAAATCTCTCGACGTTTATCCAGCGTACAGATTCTTCATGACGTGTGAATAAAAAAGGGAAATGGAAGAGCTACTACGCACAGGGTTGGATTATGCGGATCAATCGGGACCGTCGTACGATAGAGCCGCAAGACTTACGGCTGTTAAGAAAAAGAGGAGGAAGCCGGAGTTTAGCCGATCAATTTATATCCTACACGTTTTTTCTGGGGATACAGGGGTTTCCGGACTTCCGCCAAAGAGAAATCTGCCAAGTAGATCGAAGGGACGTTGATCCGCCGAAAAAAAGGGACGCGTGTAAACAAAAATACACGATTGTTGTCCTCGTACTGCTTATTCCAAACGCGAAATATTTTTTTCACTCTGCCTCTCGCATCCTCCACTAGCGACGCACTTCGCTTGGATCTGTTAGTAAAAATTAAATCAAGTTTTTGACCAGTAACTGGTCACATCGACTAGACTTTTTCTATTTCTATTTTTTGACTATTAAGCTGCCAGTTTGACCTGAGATCCGCGGAAACACGACGGCTTTTCAATAGGTTTCACTATTGAATTGTGGGTTTCAAGATCATCAAAATTATTGTGTGTCTTCGACAAAGAAAAAAAAAACTAAAGACATTCCTAAAAACAATTCGGAGTCAAAATTTGATGATAAATAAAGTTGAGGCAAACTTTAGCCGAATATTCTTTGCAGCAGACAAATATGAAAAAATCCAACTTAAAAAGCACGATGTTGTACGGGTCAACGAATGTACATCAATTTTTATCAATATAAATTAAATTAATTGAAATAAATTAAGGATGACTTGGAATTGAAATAATAATTAATAGCTTGAATAACGTTTCAATTTATTTATTTATTATTTAATGATTTGTTATCCTACCATTTTTATATATTAATGTTTAACCGTAAATTAAGTAACATTATTTTAAACTTCATTTTTTCTGTTTTCCTCCCAGTCTTTGGAATTACTCGCAATTAGCCCCACAGTTCGTGAAAATTCAGATGGACTTCGCAAACTTTTAGATTCAACAAATTCGTTCGAACAGTGCATAATTTCATGATATTTGATCACAGCTTTTCCCTAGTTTTTTTTTTTTGAGAATGATTTTTTTTTTGGTCCTAGCTGAAAATCTGATAATTTATTTTTTTTAAATATATCGCCGCTGGGATTTTTTTTTTGAGCCAATTATAGGCTTCACTATTTCAACAATTTGATTTCCCGTTTAAATAACACAGGGAAAAACTCGATTTTTCGGTATCCAAAAAATGTGCGTGGCAAAAAAGAGTATGCAGCTTTTGTAGGACATTGGATTTGCTACAGAAAAAGTTCCCCTGAGCAAACGGTGTCCGACCATAAGTTTTTTAGTTAAAGAAAAAATAGAACTAGAAAAACTTTGAAAATTGAAATACGAGCGAAAATTTGAATTTTAGTTAATTGGTATTCAAATATCGATTGAAAATTTCTTTATTTACTAAATACAAAAAGTAGTTTCTGAGATTACCAATTTAATAATTTGATAGCGTCTGTTGTAAGATAATATTTAATGTAAGATCAAGAAATTTCAATTTTAAATATTATTAACTTTCACTTTTCCAGCTTTGCAACTCAAAAACTGTTGGTCGAACAGCGTTTACTCAGAGGAACTGTTTGTAGCAAATTCAATGCCCCTACAAAAGCTATATACTCATTTATAATTTGCTTAAAAAAATATATTTTTGCCGAAATAAATTATCAGATCTTCAGGTAGCACCAAGGTGAAGAAAATATCGCCTAAAAATAAAACGCCCTAGTGTAAACAAAACTTGGCGGGTGCAATGTTTACGCCTCAATAATTGTAGACGACGTGGTTTTTATAATCTTTACTCGATATCTCTGACCAGTTTCTGGTTTAAAGTCAAGTTAAAGCTTAATTATTTCTACTAGCATCGGCAGGATTAGAGTGATCGAGATCACGATGAAAATGCCTCCGTTCTATCGCGGTCTGCTTCGGCAAACGAGCATAATTAATCATCCCTCCGCAACGTTGCACCGCGCTCCAACGAAACTGCGTTGAAAAATCGCAGAGAACCTTCGATAGAAGGATCGCAAATCGCGTGGCGTTTCCTACAGCCTCGTGCAGTTTTATCTCACACGGCTCGACAGAACTGGTAGAGAAAAATTTCTACGAAATTTCGGCACCCGATACGTCGTACGGCTTCTACCAACGGCTTTCGCTACCCGGAAGGGTTCAAAGGATTTCGCGTTTGATCATTGTTTCGGAACATCCTTGGTCGTACGGTCGCCAACTACTGGGAACCTCGAGATCCGGTCTGACGCCTTGCAGTTTCGAACCGCAAAGCCCAAAGGTATTGCCTCTACGTTTTTCCTCCTCCCATTTTCACTTCGACGCTTCACCGTCGTATCTTCCTATTCCCAGCGCGTTTTTTCGCATCGCCCAACTTTCAGTAAAAACGGAATGACACGATTCACGGTAATTTTTCGGACCAGAGCAAAACTTGGAAATTGCGTATCCCAACCTGTTTAGATACATATAGAAATCAGTTGTTTTAAAAAAAAACAACCCACAGGGAACAACATTTCCATGAGACAAAATTGGCGGTCTCGGTGAGAAACAGAGATATTCAATTTCAAAGATATTATAAATCCACGGTCTGTATCTGTATGTATGTGTGAACGTGCGGTTAATTTTCGTGTGTTGTTTTTCTCGTTGCGGCTTGTATATATTATGTTCGTAGTATCGAAGTCACGCGAGGGTAATTTTGCTTCTGGCTTTACGTAGGTCAAGAACCACCAGCACCACACTACACCACACCACACCACACCACATCACATCACATAACACCACACCACACTTTGATCAGTATCAGCAACAGACCATACTGTGATGTGGTGTCGTGTGGTGTGGTGTGGTGTGGTGTGGTATGGTGTGATGTGGTGTGGTGTGGTGGGGTGTGGTGTGGCGTGGCGCGGTGTGGTGTGGCGTGGCGTAGCGTGGTGTGGTGTGGTGTGGTGTGGTGAGGTGTGGTGTGGTGTAATGTGGTGTGGTGTGGTGTGGTGTGGTGTGGTGTGGTGTGGTGTGACGTGGTGTGGTGTGGCGTGGCGTGGTGTGGTGTGGTGTGGTGTGGTGTGGCGTGGCGTGGCGTGGTGTGGTGTGGCGTGGCGTGGTGTGGCGTGGCGTGGTGTGGTGTGGCGTGGCGTGGCGTGGCGTGGCGTGGCGTGGCGTGGCGTGGCGTGGCGTGGCGCGGCGTGGTGTGGTGTGGTGTGGTGTGGTGTGGTGTGGTGTGGTGTGGTGTGGTGTGGTGTGGTGTGGTGTGGTGTGGTGTGGTGTGGTGTGGTGTGGTTCGGTGTGGTATGGTATGGTGTGGCGTGGCGTCGCGTGGCGTGGTGTGGTGTGGTATAGCAAGAAACAACATGACCTTCATGACCAACTTACGAAAAGTAACCGCAAGCTCGCACATACATACCGATATAAACCATGCTTTTTTAACATCTTTAAAATCAAATATCTCTGTTCCTCGCCTCGGCGAGACCGCCAATTTTGTCTCAGGGAAAAGTTGTTTCCCGTGCAAGAACGCGGCAAATGCACCCGGTCCGAAAGCGATCGGAGGTGGCTCCCCTAAACGGAAGTTTTACCTTCCTCATTTGGCAAGTGATACTAAATGTCACGCCAACGGATGGTAATGAAGCAATTAGAGTGGCTACCATAAAACAGGAGAGACAAAAGTCGTCCATTCTCTTCCGAACTATAGTCCAGTAAGTATAGCCTCGTATAGATACCGACAATAAATTCCGTGTTTCGTAGTTACGGATCTGTCGTTAGACCAGGTACGTCGCACTCACATATGCGAAATTATTCTGAACAAAGTGGGCCTGTCGATATGTTAGAGCGAAAATAACTCCTCTACACTTGCGTTGAATCCTCGATATACCTATCGATTTCCGCGGAGCGCATGTGAAACGTTTTGTCATACGATATTCCTTCGCGATATCTGAAAATATTTGTTCACTTTCCGAATCCGTGACTCGTACGAAATCGAATACAATTTGGAATTCTTACGTAATAATAAATTCAATTTCGGAACGATAGAAACGCTTGCTGATCGGACAAAAATGTGTCGGACTTAATTTAGACGAAGACGAATATTTCGCTAGGTATGCCAGGTGATTTTTTCAAGTTGATACAAACAAACATCTCGAAAAATCGTACAAAAAAATGTACCTATGATATAAAAAGTTACTGGTTTTGATAGACGCATACGTTTATGCCATCATAATCCAGCACGCACCCTTCTTTATCGGCCAAATGGAGGGTAACTTAAGATTTTTAAACAGTGACTCCCACTTTTCTCCTCAGATTTTGATAGTAAGTTAGAAAAAAGTGACTTTTGAAACGTTTTTTTTTATTCGTGGCAGATGGCGCTGTAATTAGCAACATTTAATTTCGGTGGGGATTTTATTGAGAACCAATTTATTGGATTACAGGATGAATTTGCCATTAAAATGTATACTTTTTTAGTCGAAAAATTCGCTATTCTTGTAAAAAATTTCACTTTGTTTCGCACATCCGATATTTGATTGCGTTATTTGAGGAAAAAAAACACCCGAAATGCAATTACAGAATGATCGAGTCCTTCCTTCGGGACAGTTGAAAATTGCAGAGGCAAAATACCGTTCCATATTTCACAGCTTCCGATTTCATCTTTGTGAATTTTCTTCTTCTCCGTCGCGCGTGTTCGCGAAATCACGGTTCGGATTTGGTCTTAATTGATAGCGAATTAATATGCTGATGCATGCGAGCGTCGAGATTCGGAGGAATCATTAAAGCTCGTAGTAAACAGTCGAAGCGCGACGGAACGTGTTTGCCTATTCGAGAAATGAGCTCACCTGGCATATATAACCGAGCGTAGCTCGGTTGCGTTGCCTTGGTTTTGAGACCAGGTGACCTGACTCTGGTTTCACTAAGCTCGTCGCATTTTTTGTCTCGCGCTTCATTAACGTGGCGTTCACTTGGATTACAGCGACCAACTTTCCAGACTCTTCGAGTACCACGAAGTTTACATTCGGCGCGGATAGATAAATCAATTAGATCAGGTATCGAACGAGAGAGTAAAATAAACGATAACGCGTAAACGAGTCTTACCCAACTGTAAATGTCTCTAATCGCAATCTAAACCTATTTACTAAAGTGATACGACGCGGCACGTCTCGTACCTTCTCTCCAAATATACAACAGAGAGAATATCATTGTTTCAATCTATTAAAAAAATTCCACTGTGCAAACAATAAACAATAAAAAATCGACTGTATTCCAGTGAAAACGTGTATCAATTTTTTTCGCTGAGGTAACGGCGAATGAAAAGTCTGTGATTACCGAAATGAAGACATGAATCTAAATTTTGTTGTAAATTATTTTATTGGCATGAAAATCAAATAATACGCCTGCATCAGTACGAATAAATACAACGTATCTTCGATCAAATAAAATGTTCGCGGTCAAACAGCGCGCGCATTCTATTTTGACTCATTCTTATATTGAAAAGAGAATTGGATATATCCCACTTGTTGTGGGGAATATCAAAGACATTTAAGCAATTTGCTAGCCCTTGCACGCAGTTAACATGAAAATAATGCTGAAATTTATGAACTATTAAAAAAATAAAAATCACTTTAGTAATATGTTGAAATGGCGTTTATATTTGGAACGAGCAAGTTCTGAAGTTTTGAAGTTAAATTTCATTTATTTTTTTGAATATACTTTCATTGTTTCAGATTCTTCAATAATATCTAGAACAGTTTTATCAGATTGAATATCATTAACGCTCATAAGTTTATTATTATTTATTTCTTCTTTAGTGATTTTGTACAGCAAAAGTTATATAATAGAAGATTTACTTATAAATCGATTTATTTTCTTAATTTTATTATTTGTGTTATTTATATTATTATTGAGACGATTTAGGGTTATTTTCTTACTGTTTAGTTATTTATTATTAAAATATGCAGTCATATAATTCAGGTTATTAACAGTTCCATCAAATCGGGTAGGTGATGTATTTTTATTAATATCAATTGCCTGAATATTCAATTTTAGCGCGTGAAATTATTTAAAAAATTTACATTTTTGATAAAAATAATTTTGAAATTAATGATTTTTATCTCCTAGTAAAGAAAAGAGCTGAAATTCCTTTTTCATCACGATTACGTGTCGCAAGAGCGCATCAATAATCGTTTTAGTATTTTTTTTCATTAAGCATTTTAGAAACGGCGCGCGCTTGTTAAAGTGAAAAACAAAAAAAAATTTGGAACATGATGTGTTGAAATGGAGTTTATATTTGGAATCAGCAAGCTAAAATCTGTACGTTTTTTGTGAGAGTATCCAAAAAAACATCATTCGCGAATCGGTCTTTTGGATTCGAATCTCGTGCACCGCGTTAACGTACCTCGACATACGTGACCCAAAGAAACAGTTGTGACGGTGAGCGTTTTAATTTGGTAATGGACACCGACCGTGCGCACGTTTGCAGCGTCATTTTCGTGTCCCACGCGCGGAGTGTAATTAAATTGGAAAATTTTTATTCCAACGAAACGGTACAACGGCGAGGTGAATTGTTACGGAAACGAAAAAACGGAATACTAAAGTTGGGGATCGCCGTTCGGCGGATTGAAAACGAATGCGAATCGATGCTTCGAGACGAGAAAAAAGCAGCCGTTCGATTCGTTGGCTTCTTCGAGTTGGATATCGTCGACCGTCTGACAACGGAACGACGCAAATTCAATATCTCGCAACTCGATCGCGATGCTTGGGATACATCCAACTGCTATTCAATTTGCAAAACGATAAATAGTCCCTACAAAAGCAATCGATTCTATTTCGAATAACCCCTCTTCTCGCAAGAATCAGCCGCATATTCGCTCCTACCAACGACGAATTTCTCCACTCAATATTCTGTCATTTTCTTCCGTCACCGTTCGCGACAAAATTTCACCTTCACGCCGATTTAACAACTCGATGCGCCTGTTTCGTTCTCCGTAGAATCCGATTTTCTTTTCACAATTTCTACACGAATCTCTATAGCCCCACGTAGGCAATTACAGTGTTTACAAAAGCCCACGAGAGATCTATCGGTCGCACTCAATTCGATATTGTTTCCACACAACGACCACGTACCTCGCAAACTCACTGACGTTGTTCTGTATAGTCGTAATCGATTATGACTGATATTTCGATTATAATTTTTCTTCCGGTTATAAACGATAATTCGATTATAATTGTCACAGTTACACGAGATTCACGCGCGTTCGCGTGTATTTTATAAAATAACGGAAATAAATATTATTCCCTCGAACGTGGATTGCTGCTACGAATCTCGTCGCGGACCATGCTCGTTGGAGAATTTTTTTCTAGAACTTTAATTCCACAGAGCGCTGCCTCGGAGGAGAATTGGGGGAAAAGCTGCACCAGCACCCATTTCTCAAAGGACGAGGAGGTGGATAATTGACTCCTTACATTTTCACGTTTTCGCGTAATAATAGTGACAAGAGATTTGAATCGTGTGAAAAATGTATTAAACAGACGAGGAAAAATAACGAAATAATTAAATAGTCCACGACGCGAAGCGACGACGCCAATTTTTATTTTCGCGACGAAAGCGGATTTCCCTATTTTTAGATTCTCTCAATTTCCTCGCTTCGTTCTTTCCCGTGAAACGGAATCCGCGAGCGAAAACAATGATTCTTCAGAATTTCCGCATCGAGGTGGCTGACGTATGCATCGCCTCGATATCAGTCTACGTATTATGGCTGTATATTCGCGGAGCGCTGGCAGAAAGCCAGGTCGCAGCTATCTACGTACAAGTTAAGTTTGTAATGCGCGGGGAACGAGCAGGTCGGTGCATTTTTTAGCGACAAATTCCCGGATCCCCGTCCGTTCGGAAATTCGTGGCGTCTCGTCGGTGTCCGTCTCGCGAATTTTCAGCGGTATTCCCAGAACTCGCCGAGAGTCTGGCTGGTCAGACGGTCTGACCTTTGACCCGGTGGAAAGTTATCGCGACCGGCAAGTTTGCGGCCGGGAAATACCTTCTATTCACGGAAACGAGGTCAGTAGTGACACGCGAGTGCCGAATGGAAGTGACGACGATTCGAATCGACCCGATATCAATCGGTTCGCATCGATCGGAAATTCTTCATGGATCGATGGACCATCAACGCGATTCGCCGCGTCACGACGGGGAAAACGACGAACGACAAACGAGAAGTCCTCGGAATCATGAAGATTATTTTCATATTCCTTTTTACAGCCTATTTCTCGAAATGCTCCGTTTTATCGCCTCGTTTTTCCCCGGTTCCCATTATTTTTACGCCTCGTCTCTCGTCGTTAACTCTTCTTGCTTCGCTCCCTCTTCAACCTGAGTTATACACGTTGCACGAAACTCGTTCCCACGTATTTTTGACCACGAGCCCCCGGTCGTCTGCTTTCGAACATCGCGCGCCCGTCCTCGATTTCCGATAGTCCAGTCGACGTAGACATATAAATAGCTCAACCTGGAATTAATTAGCGGCAGCGATTTTTTTTTCAACTTCGGGGAGGATGGTTGCAAGTGTGAATCTCGAATTTCGGGGAAATTCCACCATCACCTTCGCCGCCATCTTGATTTAAGGTTGAATTTCTTTGTTTTTCCGAAATAACTTGCTAATTTACAGCTTGAGAGCAAAAATCTTAGAATCCAAAGTTGTTGGAAATCTAATTTTCCACAAGTTCGATATCGATAGTTTTTACTCTCAGATCGATATTTGCAGAGTTATACCTACTATCAAGTTTATCGAAAAAATAGTGACATATACATACATGTATCTGTGAATAAAAAAAATGTCCATCCCTGATTTAAGTATAGTCGGAAAATATTGATCGTCGGGTGGAAAAAGGCAATGACCAAAGTTGGAGGAAATAAACTTCCCTACCTGATTGCCCATTACCATTTTTTCGATAAACTTGATAGTAGGTATAACTCTGCAATTATCGATCCTAGGGTAAAAATTATAATCACCAAACTTGAGGAAAATTAGATTTCCGACAATTTTGGATCGAATTATTTTTGCTCTAAAGTTGTGCATTAGCGAGTTATTTCGGAAAAACATAAAAAAATTCAACCTTATATCAAGATGGTGGCGAACGCAATGGCGAAATTTTCCCGAAAATCGAGACTTACGCTTGCAACTTACGCCTCGAAGTTTAAAAAAAAAATCGCAGCCGCTAATTATTTCCAGGTGACTGCCTATCTCGACTGGACTACGAGGAACAAAACTCGTCTGGGAAAATCGATGGTCGGACGAATTTTCCCGACGAGAGGATAATCTTCTCGCGTGCGAGGTGACAACGATAAACTTTCGTGACTCATAATTCCCGATGATCAAACATTGCTGATTCGAATCTCCCCGAAGACTCTACACAGTTGAAAAAAATCCGTCATTGTGTAAAGTGTACGATCTTGTGCGTGGAAAATTTAACACTCTGGTGTGTTGATTCAACACGATCGTTTGTGTTGTTCGATAAGTCATTTTTTAACACACGAAAATGGTATTGATAATAAAGTAATGCTTCTCAAATGTTACCCTCACATTGATTTGTGCGGGAATATTCCTATACAAAGACATACGATTGTGAACACTCACATGGTGGTCATTTTAACTTCAGACAACAAAGATCAAAAATAAAGCTGTTACGTGAAAAACTTTTCGAACAAAAGTTGTAGGCTTCAGAGGGGAAAAAATTATAGAGTACTTTTCAACTTCCGGTTTGGATCGGAAGTGGGTTTTTTGAACCGGAAATGGGGCCTTTAAAATAGAATCCCCCATTTTTGAAGCCGGAAAATGAGAGAGCGAAAAAACTTTACGTTCAGATGTGACTGACTGATTCAAAAATTTCAAGATGATGGACCAAGATGGCGGACGAAATGCTTATCCAACCGATTTTCACCAAATTAAGCTTACAAAGGCTTTTGGGGTCGCTGATCACGAATCTGCAGTCCGATTTCCGAAATTCACAATTGAGAATCAAAGATAGCTGTCCAAGATAGTGAAGAAAAATCTTCGAGAACGAAAACATCCGTAAACTTGATTTGGTAAAAAACTGTTAGATAAGAATTTTGTTCGCCATCTTGGTCATATCTGAACGTAAACTTTCCCGCTCTTTCATTATCCGGTTTCAAAAATGGGGGTTTGCCCATTCTCACTTCCGGTCCAAACCGGAAGTTGAAAAGTGCGCCATTATTTTTCCCCTTCTGAACCCTACAACTTTTGTTTGAAAAGTTTTTCTCGAAACGGCTTTCTTTTCCAGATAATCACTCGTCTCGAGTTGAAATGAACACTCTGTATAACTATACCGGGCTACGTGCATGGCTGTAATGTACTGCAGCAAAAGTGTCGTGATGGTCGAAGCTTGCACATTTTTCGGTCAAGCTCTTAATTGCCAAGCGTCTGGAGCGTAAACCGCGATAAGGAACTTCGTTCAAAAATAGAAAATACAAATATAAAAATAAGTCGCGACGAAACGAAATATATGGGTCAGGCTTCAGAAAAAAAACTCGTTAACGCCGGACGAACAAGTGAAGAGATAATTACGGTTTTGGCGTTGTCGTTTAAAAACGTCCAACCATCGGTAAATTGCCCGAGTTTTTTCCACGCTACTTTTCTTGTCATTTTATGTTTGCGTATAATATTGCCAGTGAATTATAATCTGTTGGTAGTATAATAACGAATGATTTTGTTGTTCGAAAAATTCCCGGTACCTGAAAATAATCGTTTTCCGTTAAAGATCGATGAAAACGAAGAATCCTGCGATAAACGTGTCGGAAAATAAATCTTAGGAATGCAAAAAAAGTAATTTGGTGGTGAGAAAATGGAAATAAAAATATTAACATCAACTCTAAAGAGGACAATATGGCGAGTTACAATGAAGAAACCGTAGGCAAATTCGGCATGCGCGATGTAGAAGTGAAAATGTAATTGTATTTTCCCGTTTTTCCTCGTCGAACAATTTTCCGCGAGACGTCGAGATGAAATCTATTTCCGCCGTGACCTTTGCACCACCTGACCGCCGCCGCTTCCATATCTCGTAACCGGTGTCGGAACGAGCAGCAACGATACCGCGAGGCGCTCGTTCCATCACTGGTCGTTCCCTTCTCGTTCCATTTGCCGCGCGATAATTTGATTGATGGACAAAGGAGCCCTGACCGTTCATTTTTGGCCCTCTTACTCTTCCGCGGTGGTCGAAGCTCGAGTATTCCTGCCGCGATATCAACCACAGAAATCTTGTATTCGCCGCGTAATTTGATTGGATCTGACCACGCGATGCGCGGGGCGTTGAATGAAAAATAAGAAATCGCGGTACCAACTCGTTCGAATTATTCGTTCCGCGTCCCGGTGGAAACCGACACGCGTATCGTTACTTAATATCGCGAATTAAACGTTCTGCCAGACGCCGCGTGTACAGGCCAAAGCAATCTAGACGTGATGAATGGAGCTACGCTCGACGTGTTGGCGCGCGCGCGCGCGCGTGTATGTATGGGAAACAAAGTCATCGCGTTGGTAGGTACGGTCTAATATTATCCACTCCGCTCGAGGCAATAAATTTCAAAAGTTTAAAGGTACTCAGCGTCTATTTTCGAAAATAATTAAACCGCATTTTCCACGCCAACGTTTCCTTCCCTCGTTCTCCTCGATTTCCCCCTCTCCGTCGGACAACCGGGCTTGCCGATTCGATCTATGGATCGTGATAGAAAGGCAATTTTCGATCGGCGAGATAGGAAACGTGACCTCGTAGAGCTTATTCGTGGCGCGGGACAAAAACGAACGAGACGATTTCCCGCGAAGACGCCAGACGAGAGCCTCGATATTTCATCGAGCATTTTGCGCGATCTTCGCCGCATTTTTCAGTCGCTTTGCGTCCAATTTTTGTGCTAACCAACGAGAGCAGTGGTCAGACACGATTCGCGGACGCGTGTTTCGTGGACTCTTGGCACGGGACGGGTAACGAGCGAATCGTGCCAAATCAAACGACGCGGCCGACTCCGCACCGCTTCGTAGGACAGCGATAGCCAAACGAACTACATACATCGCAAACAGGGACGCGGGCTTTATTTTCCCCCGAGGGATGGCCATGGCTCGAACTTCTACTATACCCCGGGCTTTTCATGGTACCGTCGTCCACGTCTGACTTTAGGCGACGTAAACTAGTTCAAACTTCTACTAGGATCATAACGGATCTCAAATTGTTCGAAAAATCGGCTGACTGTTCAATTTTAGACCAATCTCGACGATTGTTCTGTTCAATCTTCGCAATGAACTATATTTTCGCGTAGTACTGCACCTTTTTAGATTGTCGGTAGAAAACTAAAGTAAAATAATGTTGAAGAACGGAGTTGCGCGATAACAGGTTGTAGCATACGAAAGCACCGTCAGATTATACTGTTTGGTAACAAATGGGTAAAAAACGACTCTTCATCGTAAACAACGAGATTTTTGGTAAGTATTTAGTATCGCGGCACCAACTATAATATGGCTGAATTTTTTTTCACGACTTCGTTGTGACTTGAAAAGATTGTAACTAGTCATCATATGTCAGCGCACGATGTTATCGAGCTTGAAAAAATATCCGCATTCAATGTTCTGTGTGTATGCTCCCGTATCTAGATCGACGAAATTCATCGAGTGGTTCACCGTAGGATACTTATATCCTGTGAATCATAATACGTACATGCACACCCACCCACCCGCACACCCGCACGCACACGAATATACCGACGAACATATTGGTGACGTGTTTGAATACCCGAAGACAAGATATCCGCGACAAAATATCCCAGCCACGAAGTATGCGCCACAAAATAGTGGTATGCGTGCGTGTGTGTGGAATTTTCCGCCAATAATTGATTTTGCGGATATCTTGTGGGCCGGAATTTTGTCGCGGATATTTTATCTTCGGATAATAACGCGGGTGACGAATATATTCACAACATTTCGAGAATTTGAGATAGATATATGCATAAAAAGAACGGAAAAATATTTTTTTCATGCTCGATAACGTCATTCGCCATCACAATGATAGTAATTATGATGTTTTGAAATCATAGCAGGTCTATGAAAAATATACAACCCAATTTTTGGGGGAGTCGCAATACCGATAATCTAACTTTCTTCCAATTATTCCATCGAAATAAAAATGAACTAAGATATTCGCGTCAGTATGACCGAATACAACGTATTTTCGAAAATCAAAATAAAAATAGCGACTTGGTGTGTTAAAATGAATTTTGTATTTGGATGAGCAGGTCAAAATCTGTTTATTTGATGCGAGAGCATTAAAAAAAAATTTCGTCGCATATCTAGGCAGTTAAAAATTATCCGTCAAAATTCATACAAAAATTCGTGTCAACAACTTTTTTACACAAAATTAGTATTATTTCAACAGTGATGACGTAGCATGGCTCTACGTTGAAATGAACACGACTCTGCGCTAAAAGTATCACAAACCAAAGTTGGAGTAACATTTAAGGAGTGTTACTTTAGTATCAAATAACTTTTTTGTGCGTTGAAAAACGAATTGATGGAACAACGCTAACGATTGTGTCGAATCAACGCACTCAAATCTTAAATATTCCACGCGCAAATTTTTACACTTCACACAGTGACGAACAATTTTTTATTACGCGTGAAACCTTTCGATAAGTAGTATTGTAATACACTTCGCAATTGGAAACAACTTCTTGCAGCCCAGTATATTATCAGGCCACAACGCGAATAAATATTCGGGCTTCTTCGTGAATATAAAAATTTTCTACCCGGAAAAGATAGAGAAATACACGTGATCGCAGGAATCTATCATGAATCTACGTACTCGGGTAACCGACTCGATGTTGAGTGGCGGAAAAACATCAAGAATTCAGCTGATCTCGTAGTAGGGAAAATGATATTTGTTGTTCGAGGTAGCCAAGGACGGATTGATCGGCACGATACCGGAATATCGTTTCTGTTTCGCGAACAGAGTTGGCAAAGACGCGACACTCGAATACCGGAAGTGAGAAAGCGCGTGGAAAAATATTTTTTCCGCATACTGTGCGGATCGATATATCGACGTCCTACTGTAGGCGTAAGTGGTTACTTTTGGCTTGACACATGAATAAGTCTCTTGAGAGTTCCCTGCTTCTGGTACGCGTGGATGCGAAATACTACCCACGCCACGTGGTGGTACCGATCGCCCAATCTACTCTCGGGATCAAAATCGACGTCCTCCGCTCTTATACCAGGCTCTAATAATTCCGTCGACTCGCGATGAAGCGCACATCTTCGGCCGTATTTTCACCCGACCCCAAAAAAGCAGGAGGTTCTCAATGTATCGGAATTTTTTTTTCACGTATGTTCCCCGATTGCTCGAAGACGCTTTCACCGATTTGGAAAATCCTTTCTTCGCTTGACAGGGTACACCTTTCGGGTGGTTCCATGCAGATTTCAACAAAATCGTCTCGATCGTTGCATAGGTATTTATTTATAACTATTTGAAAATAACGTCGTCAAAGAAAACAAAAAAAAACACGTTTTTCGAAAGTCGCCATTTTGTTATGTTTCCAGAAAATTATTTAATTCTAGTTCTAACCAGACTGACAAGCTTATAGAACAATAATCTGTTTTATTTTTTTGTTTCAGATGTCCGCAATCGAAGAAATCACCTACCTTTTTTGTCACGTTCACTTTAGTGTTCAAAAACATTCGCGACATTTTTTTTTCAAATGAAATAAATTTCCACGCTCTTAGATACGAATAACAATTACAAAAAAAAATATTTTGTCCTAAAAAATTTGTCGAAAAAACCTCAAAAAATGTGCAAGTTACCAGACTGCTTAGGCGCATCAAAGTCGGTCTATTGCGTTACCAACTTTCCGAATACGGATGTCGAGTCAGCTTTGAGAGTACCCGTTCTCTTCTCGTTGTTCCGAGCCCATTTGACCTGCAAATTTGCCGCCCAGCCCTCGGCTCTTCCTCGTTCCGGCAATTGAGATGCCTTCGCAACCACCAATCCCATTCGAGACTCGCAACATCCGATACACTCGCAAAAGCTTACTTCACCCGGCCAAACTCTCGCTGCAGATCAAACTTCAAACCCGATGCATTTGCGTGATCCTCCTCCGCAACGCCGACGTTGACGATCGTTTGAGTTCTCATCGAAATGACTGACGAATCATACAGCGATTTGCATGGCAGATTACAGCTTGAAAAGGGGTATTCAAGAGAAGTGTTCTCGAAAGAAGACGTTAACTTTGCCCTTTCAGTTTCGTTGTAACGCTTAGGTTAACGAGTCTCAAATATAGCACTGAATTTTTCACGACTGGAGGAAAGATTTTGGAATCCGTGGAAGAAGTGACGGCGAGCAGTAGTAACGAGTCGTAGCGTGTAAAGGGAAAAAGGCCACGCGCGAGCGATGGTAAGCGAACGTGTCGAGTAAAAGTGGAAGGTTCGTGAAAATTGAATGCGAGGAATGAACGTACACGGGTAGGAATTGCCAAGATCGAAAACTGATTCAGTCCTGAGCCACTTGTTATTCGACAAGCTTCGGTCCCCGGCTGGGCAGTCGATCGATCGTATCATATTTATAAGCCTCAAAAACCGAGCACTGGTCAATTCTTCAGTTTGAATTTAATTTTTATGTTCCGCTGATTAGAATGCTCGAAGCTTTTTTCTCTACGTATTTATATTTCTATTTGTAGGTATATAATTATAATTGCTCGAGTCAATGTTGATCTTCGCGGTCCAGACCTGGGACAGTAGACCTACTGACTCTTCGTCTTCCACGGCTTGAACAAATATTGCTTTTTTTTCGTTTCCTCGAGCTTTCCTCGAGCCAAGTATTGTGTTTTTTTTATTTTCTACGACTCCGCCTGATACTGCTGTTTCCCAAAACATTTTCAGTTGGTCGAGTCTTGAGCTAGACGAAAGCAGAATGGTTTCGCGTTTTCTCCACTCTTGAGCTAGTTCTGCTACAATTTCTCTCAAAATTGTCGACTATATACCACGATAGATCATACTACTGTATTTTTGTATTGGCACTGCCGACATTTTTTGGATGAATCTGTACAAGTTGAATGTTTACGCGACTTACTTCTACTCGGTAAACGAGCGTCGTCCAATATTTGAGCGGATATCATTTCATTTCCAACTTCAGAGATTATGAATCAAGTGAAAAATGTCAGTGCAGTCGAAGGACAAGAGTGAATGCAAAAAGCCGAAATTCTTCAATGAGCGATCGAAGGCATCTGCAGCTATGCAGAAAGCAAGACAAAGTGAAAATAAAAGTGAGCAATCGTTGCCATTTCTTCGGTGTTATTCGTATTTCCAGTGCCATTTGCTTAAGCAAAATTAACAATCTCACCAACTCATAAATCAATTTAACAATTTTTAAAAATAAAACTCGAAAGTTCCATAGTTACTGAAAAAATTAATAATCGGATACGAGACTAGTTCTCCGTATATAACGTTACCCTAAACACGTTAAACTCGCCATCTTCTCTTACAAATATCTCACTTTCTAAACAGACAATCGAGCTACAATTTAATTTCTTTCACCACATTTTACTATAATTTCGGAGGAATCTCAAAAACAGCGCGATCGTAAGAGAACTACGCTAATTAAACTATCAAATAAATCCGGTAATCCTGTCTTCCATATTCCACCGTGGAATATGAAATTGTTCAACATATTTAACATCCGACACGAAGAACCGAGCGAAACAGGGATCCCGGATGCACAGGGTAGGAGGATCATTTTTTCGAAACGTTCTTTATAGACATAGGTGAGCAGGCAGTAAACGGTTAGGAATTGCGTCGAGCACAGCGTGAACGAGGCGAAGAAACTCCTGCGACGGTCCTGCGTCGAGCTCAAGATTCCGCAGAATGACCAATATCCAACACAGTGAAAGCTGCGAGTAGGAACTCGTTGGCACGCGAATGAAACTCACTCGAGGCCTCCAGTCTCTACTGGTATGCAACGTCGGAGCTCGAGTGGGTTTCTTGTGCTTGCGATGCCCGACCGTCGCGCCTCCGAGAAGCGTCTTCCGATCGAGCTACGCCGATAGCAATGGTAGAATTCTCACCCTTCGCCGAACGTGTTGCAGGACTGAAAAGCTATTTCGCGTTGCAAATTATCGCGGAGACGTGCTCGAGACGCGGTTTCTTCGACGTCTGACAAGGTCACCGACGGTTTGGAGTTTGCAACTTTTCGGCGGTACCTTCGACTGCGCGTCGTATAGGGATCGTTTCGTTGTATTTACTTTACGCGAATCTCTCGGCAAGGTCGTCGCGTCTCTCGAGCCTTTACTTATCATAAAACGGAACCCGAGAGCTATGAAATTTTTCTCCAAGCAATAAATCGTGTCGCAGGTATTCAGAAACGCGGACCTTTTTCTAAACGTCGTGTCACGTCTCGTCGCTCGTTTCTCACGAGCAGTGGAATAACACTTTTTCTTACCGGCGGTCTTACCGTATACGTTTTATGAAAGCGACGAATGGGAGCCCGCGACACGCTTTTTACGAGATCGAAGCGTTTTCTTACCCGATTTCAACTGAATGCCGATACGATACCTTTCCTCCCGTGACTGGCAAAATAAACGGTTGTTACAGGTTATTGATAAGCGGATATTAATCGACCAGCGATAACCGTCGTCGTCCGTTCTCTATAAGCTCTGTCACGGTTCTCCGCTCAAGGCTGGTAAAAAGTTCCACGTACCTCCAGACTTTAACGATCGTTTGAAATTGATCGTAGCAAAAGCAGGACAGGAAATGTCACGAAGAAAAGAATGAAATTTGTCACCTGTCGATTACTCGTGATTGTCCGTGAAGAAAAAAAACAGCATCGTTAGAATTCAAACGGCAGGATCGATCGATTGCGATCCATCCCTGCTTTTTTTGTACAGTTGAGAAATCTTTGTGAAAAATGGGGATTGCAGCCCCCATGGTCTTCACAAGCATTTTCCAAATGGTTCCGTAGCGAAATACTGCTACTAAACACCAATAATACCGATAACTTACAAAGGTTTTTGGTCATCATTTATCATAGCGAATAATGAAGGGGTATGTAACACAGCCTTATGTTTATGGTAACAGGCGCTTACATAAATTGAAGTAAGTGCGTTGCCCTTACCGCCGTTACTTGTATCGATACGTCGCACGGGCACCGCTGTACCCAGGTAGTTGGATGAAAACCGGAATTGGGTCTCTTCCAGCTGGGCACGCGACCGAAACACATCGTGCGCTGTAAGCGTCCTGATGTTTGTAATTCGTACTCGCACGTTTGGAGCTGCATCTCCTACCGAGTGAATCTGACGGTCTTGAAATCCAGATCGAAGTGCCCGGAAGGAAGTAGCAAAACGGAGTCGTCGATCAAATATCGAGATAAGGTGTTTGTACTATTTCAATGATATTCGCGCCGCATTTCTCGTAATCTGTGTGCATGTCTTTCACGGATCGATTTTGTGGTCAATGCATAATTTCGGTCCACGACCGATTATTCTTTTTGGTGGTATGATAATGATCCAATGTTGTGTTAAAAGCACGTTGTATTATTAATGATCGTGAGATATTTTAAAATGGCATCGTACCGCCGATTCTCTGAGTAACTCGCTGTCTTAATCTTACACGAAATTCATGTTAAATGTGCAGCGGATATTACACTCAACTATCACGGTGAATGAACACTTGTTTATTAGCTGCTTGGTCACCCGCCTCGTCATTGTTGTCTACCTAGTTATTTATTTATCTATTTTTTATATATATATATATATATTATCATAGGGACTAAATATGACAGGCGCTGAATTTTTTTTTCGATACATCTCTGCTTCTAATTATTACGCGCAGAGATATATTTCTCACCCCTTCATTATTCGCTATGATAAATGATGACGAAACCTTTGTAAATGATAACAATCAATATTCAGCTCTTGTTACGAGTATTTCTCTTGAGCAAAATATTGTCTTCGTTGTTACAAACAGCCAATGAAGGGCTATTAAAAGTGTTTGGGGATGTTTAACACGAAATCCTCAAATTTGGTAGCTCGTTTACTTCAGTTTATCGACGAGAATATTTATTGTTCAATTTTTAAGTCGATATTTAATCATGACAAGGAAAGTATTTCCAAAAATGTGGTTTTCCTAATATAACGTATAGGTGTTGCAACCACCATAGGCATAACAATGTCTAGTAGCTTTGGATCACCGTAAAGAGCTTTTACCAAGTGGTTTCGTCACGTAATATCAATTTGAAACAGAGATATATGGAAAAAAGACTTTTTAAGAGTGAGCTCAAAGGGTGGATTTCACCCCCTAAGCATGCTCCTCCGCACATATAGAAAAACACGTGTCCGTTAGTTTTTGATGCCCTACAATTTATGAAATTCATTCAAATCGGCGAGTTCGGGTTGGAGGGGTTTCCTCGTTTCTCTCTCACGTTTGTTTATCAAATATTCTTGCGCTATTTTTAGGATTTTTATAATCTATTCTCCTTTATTGCGTTTATTTCCGGTAGCGATCACTTTGAGGTAGCTTCGTCGTTTCGTATCGTAGCAAGCGAGGGGCACCATAAATGCACGCGTGTCTTGAATGGTTATTGCCGTTTTTTTCTTCTTCATAGGTATACTTATTACAACCATACCTAAGTAAAAGAGTGAAGAGTCGCATAAAATGTACCCGAAAAAACGTTAGTAGAAATTTATATCTAAGTTTTACTTGCAGTAGCAGAAAGAAACATTTTTGCCGTAATTTTCTCAAAATTAAAGTCATCAGTCCTATGTCTTCTTGAAACTAAAATATTCTTCGAAATAAATGCTATTAATGTAAATTTCGTTTTCCAAGGTCCGTCGTTTAATTCCGGAGTAGGAATCGATTTTGTAAGTTTGTGCGTAAAACAACGCGTTAAGCTAAGAATTTTCCGGTGGCGATTTTTTCGAAAATTAATTCGTTAACTGTGGTATTTCTTGGTTGCAAATGAATTCGACATACTTTATTGACGTCATATCTGAATTTGACAGATTTCTGTCGTTTATTCGCAGAGTGACCCAGCCACCTTAAACGCGCGGTATAAAAATATCGACTAGGGTAAGCTGACGAGAAATGAATAGAGCCAAAGCGATATAAATGATATTCATTGCTGCGGCGGACATCGGCGAGGTAGTTTGATTTTTTCGCTGGGAAGTTTCGCAGAGAATGTTTTTCGCGGGGAGCAGGAGTAAAAAATGACCTGCGATGGAGGCAGCGCGGTTCGGTAAACCGTTCGCGAGGTCGAGGGTCAAAGCTCTCGGCGTCTGGCGTGGGACGAAGCGTCGGGGGTTCATCAGGAATAACAAGCAGTTCGACGCGACGTAACGAGTGGCGTTGCTTTTCAGATGCGGCGAAATCGCATCGGATTCGATGGTATTCGACGGAAAGACAGACCGCGCGGGATAACGAGGAGGCGGATCCCGGGACCGTTTGAAAAACAGAAGAAATTTAATGGCAGGTATCTTCGTTCGGTCGAGACGCTTTCTTGCTCGCGCCCCGAGGGTCGCCGCTGCTCGTTGTACCCGATAAAAAGAACGTTCTCGTTCTCCGTGCCACTATTCGCGGAACAAACAATCTGATTCACGCGAGCGATAAAAGAAAAACACCCGCGCTTCTTTTCCGCGCGAAGGTTACGCGCGACTCTCTGTCCGCGATCCGCGACGATTTTCGCGAGAGCGACGAATATAATCTTCGACCCCGAATCGCGAGATACGCGAAAAAACTAAATATTTCCGAATTTCGTACACGTACACGAAGCAGACTCTCCTCTTTCGCGAACGAATCTCTTTCTGATTCGAAATCTTCTCTCATAAACGAGACACTCTTCCTCAACCCAGCCACCCATTTTTTTTTATAATTCTGAAAATTTTCAAAAAATTCTACACCTTTCTGCGAGTTGGATGGACTCTCTGTGAATTTTTCTGGATTTCTGGAGCCGAAGCTACATGTCTAATAACACTTTTCATTTCGAAACTTTTTTTTCTTGAAAAAATGTCAGGTTAAATTATGTGACAAATGGAAGTTTTTTAGTCACACGTGAGCGTGGTTCAAGAGTAAGCTTCAAAGAAAATAAAGAGTAACGGATTTTTTTTTAACAATTTAAAGTCAATTATATGTTTTGAAGCATTTCGCTTTTATGTTTTGAAATTTAATTAGTCACGACATTTTTGAGATCTTTGAAAGTTTCAAGTTCAAGGCATATCCAAAATTGACAATATTTCCTGCTTTTCTCAAAATTGAAATTTTTTCAAAAACCGAAATTTTATTATAAAATACTGAGAAAATTCTTTAAAAATTCATACGCATTCAAAAAAATCAACGAATTTATCTCACAATACAAAAAAAAAACATTCCCCAAGAATGTGTTAATTAATGTTTTGTTTAAACAATTCAACCGATAACTTTTTGGCATTATTATTATATAAAATTAATTTTTTCATCGTCTTCATTGTGGTTGATTTTTTCCGACTTTTATCTTATCATAAAGTATACAATTTGTCGATGCCACTCACACGCGTGTACATCCTTCGACGCGTTGAGACTCGGTTCAGACGCGTTTCGATGAGACCGAGGATGAGACGACTGGCACAGCGGTATGCTGATCCGGCTGATTCCAACTGGTTCCGACTGTCAGTAAGACTGTGAATCTCTCAGGCTCGCTCAAACGTGCCCAGAACGACAGTGAGCCCCGGTGATTCTCCAATATTCTCTGTGGCTCTTTTAAATCATACCGGCTTATGTGATTTCCAAATCTCTGCAACATTTCGCCTGATCTTGTAGATTTTTAACATCATTCTTTTGAACCTTCCGACTCTGAGTTGGAAGAATAGAAAATCATTGATTCCTTCAGTGGACGACTCCTCGTTCGGCAGAAACTCGTACCCTACTCGGGATCTCTCATACGAATCTGTACAAAATTCCAGGATACACCATTCACTTCCAACTATCTATGTTCCCAGACGATGGAGAACATCTTGCCGAAGCCACGACTTTCATTCCCACGGAATTCTACGTATACGGGCACAAAAATACGTATTGAATCGCTTCCACCTTTGCACAGAAGTGAATTTTCGTCCTTTTGAGCATTTGTTGTATTGATTTGTTTTTATTAAATCGTGCTTTTGCATCTGAGAAAAATCTTGATGTACATGTCTGAAACATGAAACATGTCGAGCATCTTGAACTGTCTATTTCACTCGTGTCCCGCAATATGAACGATCTGACGTCGAAGAGGAACACGTGAAACAGAAGGGGTTACCTACCCCTGCAGCTGAAATTTTGACGATCTGTAGCGCGGAAACGCGTCATCGGTGGAAACAGCTTCCCTGTGTCAAAATTCTTGTACCGAAACCCCCAACTACCTCTATTTTTTGTCGGTACATTTTTGGTCACCCTGTATATCGAAGGAGATCAAATCGCAAGGCATTTTGCTGGACCAGCGCGGCAGCCAACTACCACGAGAACATGGAATCTCGACTTTTCCGTAGTACTCGTTTTCTCGTATTTTATGGTTTAACGACTCCCGGTATCAACGCAAGGATTCGTTCTTCGGCCTCGAATGCGTGTTGCTGATATCATTGTGGGTGGTTACGCCTCTTGACCTCTTTAAATTGTCTTTATAGCCGCTGCCGCAACTGGCGGAAAAACCGTTAATATCTTATTAAATTCTCAACATTCGAGCTTCGTGCTCGCATCTTTCCTGCAGCAGGACGAAGCAGTCTTTCAAGAATAACGAGACTGGAGCATGACGATGCAAATATTCTTCAAGATGAACTTTACCATAAAGGAGACGTTAGAGTTCGGTTTGAGTTCGGGCGAAATTGACGGAGACCAACGAGCCACGGATGTCGAGCGATGCTGTCAAATTGTTTCCGGCCTGGTTGTTCTAATTTCGAAGTGGAGGCAAAGATGGTCGAAAGTTCATTTCCGAAGTCGCTGTTCTTCCCGTCAGGCAAACAATCTTGCGCTTTACGACGCCTCTCTATTCACATCCGCAAACTTTTCGAGCAATCAACGAAGTATCCAGACTGGTCTGCAAACTTCTGCCCTACATCGGTTTGTTCGTGCGATCAAGAATGCAACAGCTTCGTAAAGGCTGATCAATTCCAATATTACGTCATACATCGCCTATGTCCCTAATAAAATATTGGTATAACGCCAACGTTAAACTGGGCTCTGTTTTCTGGCTTTAAGGATATCAGCGGAGGCGTATATCTCCGACAATTATAGATATTCTTACATTAAAAAAATACGTTCACAAAGCTGAAATGTCACATTGAAAGTGTATGAAAACAGAAATAAAAAACCTGCATTATTTTAGCTCCAAGAAAACCATGAAAATTGCATCCTTGAAGTCTCTCAAGGTGATGTAAGCCCGTAATTCTGTACATAGTTTTTTATTACGTTTGCGACCACCGTTATAAACAATAACACTTCGGTGAAAAATCTTCCAAAAATAATTATCTCGCAGACCTGGGTCATCGTAAGCCGTGGTCAGAAATCGACTGTTTGTATCGTTGAAAATAACGAATACGAAACTGAAGAGATGTCGAGGGAAGGAAAAAAAAGGCAACGTGAAGATTCGTTAGATGGGCAGAGGTGCGCGATGCTTCGGCTGGTTACGAGCTCGTTCTTGGTGTTTTACAATTAGATCTGTCAAACGTGACTAAAGTTGGATCGAATTATCCGCGTTTCGTTCTCTACACGCGATTCCGCGTCGAATAGGTATAAAAAACGTACGAACACAGCATTGGATTTTGCTATTAAGTTGAATGGTCGCAATACTAATTCTCAGCAAACGAGAAATTGGTGAAAAACTCGAGCTGCGGTGAAGAAAGGCACGGCGAGGTAGAGAAATGATCGTCGCGATAAAACGTCAAGTGTTATCGTCGCGTCACGATATTCGGATGCCTCGCTCCGGGGAATAAATCAAGCGTTGGTATAATTGGCCTAATTAATTGAACGAGTTGTGAGAAAAAGGGGGGCTGGAATAATCGTCGAGGAATTAATTTCGGTAGCAAACTTTCGGGTAGCTAGATTCAACGTCGAGCGTCACGCGAAGTCCGCGAGATCAATGAGTCGGACGAGTCGAAAGTTAACGAAAAGTTGCTAACGAATCCGGGGCGAAAACGTAACACTCGCATCGATCGTTCGGAAAAACTAAGAACGACGCGATCAAATTTCCATGCGCGTGTATTTTCGACCCAATTTCCAATTTCCAATTAAAATTCTTGGTCTCGCACCGAAACGAGAAATCGGTCGAGCAGAGATGGTTATTCGCGTTCAGATGAACGGAGGAAATGGAAAACGCTTCGTTTTTTCGGGACGCGATGAAATTTCAGATCACTGACATTGTAAGCGACGAGAAGTCGACGCGGATGCCACGACGAGAATTAATCAACTAATATGGAGCGAACCCGCGACATCGAACAAGCTATGGAACTGAAACGAACGGTTCCAAATGAAACACTGTTCCGCCTCGGAACGACTCGTTCTAATTCGCGCTCGTTTTATTCCCCGCGCGAGAAATGAAGCGCACAGGAATTCGCACAAAACTCGATTACCGAGTGATCCATGCACAAAAACGCGCGCAACTCTTTCGCAATCGAACGACAACGACGAGTCAGCCTGATAGTTCTTCTGCTTTGAGGAGATTTTATCGTATTTCACGTGAAAATTGTTTTCCCACTTAACGACGTAAAATTTTGCGAACGCGAAGCTTAACTCTATGTTTAAGTTTTGGGAAAATTTCACAACGATTCACCGACTACAAATCAAAATATTCGATTTATTTCACTCACAGCGTTGTCTTATGATGCGAGTACTGACATTTTTTTATTTTTTATTTTTCCGTGATAATCCCAACTGTTGTCAACGAAAAAAGTACACGAGAACCTTTAGGTTTTACGGAACAAATTGATCTATGTTACATATAGACTAAGCGATGAAATAAAAGAGAGATATCGTATTAATTGCACTCGTTTGTGACCGAGACAGGCTACACAAACTGACTGACAGGCGATTTGGCAACCCCGCAAAACCAAATAAGTTGTGTACAGATTTGAATTTGAATTTACTGACATTTTTGTACAGCGTAAACGATCCGTCAAACTCAAACAAATGCATGGTCGATCAGCGACGTTGCCAGCGAACCTTTTTCGCCAAACGACTGCCGGAATCATACAGTCTTTTTTCATGAAAATCAGCTTTTTTGTGAATTAAACGTCTCAAACTCGGTGAAATTTTTATTGAAAGAGCGAAATAATTATTTTTATTTCTATTCTGTAATCGATATCTAGCAGATACTGCAAACATTATTTTGACTCATTGTCAGAAGTTTCGATAGAGCCTACTTACGGGGAGACTACTATGAGTTTCGAAAATCTCAGGCTATAGAAGTGATTGCTCATACGTGGAGGTCGATGGAATGGGTATCAAAACGAGGATCTTGGTCAAAACATTTTTTTATGGTTTGGTTATTCCCTAGATGGAAAAATAGTCCAGTGCACTCAATTATTGAGCCAGAGTTTTTTTTTCAAAATTCACGACTTAATGTACAGACTAACAATTGCGAGCTACTTTTTTCAAATTTGATCTACAAATGGAAAAGTTTATTTTTTTCTCAATGGAAAATTGCATTATTTTTGCAAAATATTCTGGAATTAATTTTGAAATAAATCTGAAAAAAATGGAATATGCAGAAGAAATATTTGAAACTATTTTTCAGAATATTTTGCATAAATAATGCAATTTTTCAAGGAAAAAAAATTTAATTTGCCATTCGCAAATCGAATTTGAAACGAGTAGCTTGTAAATGCAAGACTGTAAATATTTCAAGAATTTGAAGGAAAAAGCTCTCGAGCGCAAAATTTGTGTACACTGGACTATTTTTTCACGAAGGTCATAAACAGACAATAAAAAGATATTTTTTTTTACCTTAGTTCTTCTTTTTGATACACATTTCATCGCCCCCCGACGTATGAGCAATCTCACTTCGACAGCCTGAGACTCCCCTTAACGTAGACACATCTCTCCAACGTTGACGTCAAATTCAGATTGCTTGAATTCGTCTGCCATAATTCCCCGCGACTCAATATTTGCTTACACGAAACTGTTGTGGGCTCGAAGCTCCCAGCTTTAAAGGGACCACGATTGGACTGGTTACCACGAAGCACATATTCGATCAGCTAAGTTGTAACAAAAAAAAAGTATGTCGATATGTTCTGCGTGGTTTCAGTAAGATATACATGGAGATGTATCACATATGCAGAGCTACGTATTCCCAGTAGAAGGAAAATGATCGGCATCGATCTTCTGGATACACTTGCTCGTGAAGACGAATGAACTCAGCATGAGAAAATTACGAGAAGCCTGAATTCTATTTCAATTGAACTTCCGTATTACTACACTTCCATGGCCCAGTAGAAATGTCACCAAGTTTTTGTCAAGTAACTGGCCAGTTTCACGAGAGATCAACGTGAAACATGCAGACACGTTCGGAGGATATTTCTTTCCCTAATGGTCATCAATAATTGACGACTACAATTATCGTAGACGAGAGCGCTCATTTTCGCAGCTCAAAGTAATTAAGAAACGAACGACTATGTTACAAGAACGACCCACTAATTTTTCAATCATGTGTATTGAAAGTGATATTCTTCAACAAATAGATTTTGAGTATATGATATAAGATTTTTCAGTAGTAGGGAAATCCAGAAAGAAGCCAATATCGCAACCAACGTAAGCCAGTAAAACAGTGATTTATTCGATTCAACTCTTAGAACAGTAATTTGATTAACAGTGATTTGTACGCACAAGCTAATCATTAAAATAATTGAATACGAGTATTTTAAAAATATTTAAGTAATTGTTTTTTTTATCAGCCCCACGTTTCGTTTTTGTATAGGGGGCCCAAATTTTAGTGCGCCCAAGGCCCCAGCTCGTTTAAAACGGCTTTAGCTATTGGTAACTCTGGAAGTACGAGAAAACTTGAATTGGATCCCAACGCTGTTTCAGAGGTATCGTGATATTTGCCAACGTGCTAGTTCCTACCATGCCGAACACCGTGTTGGTTGCCATCAAACGACGCGTAGTCCTTCAGTTAAATTGAATATTGATGAATTTGTAATGTTTGTAGGATGACGCAAATTATATTATCGTAAATAGTTACCAATTTTCTGTTACCAAACTAATAGTGTAGTTTGCTCTGATGTTTCTTGTCATTCAGCAATGGTGTAATATGCAATAATATGGTGGCGCACTATAAAAGAATAAAAACACAATAAAATATACAAGTGGGTGGGTGTGGTAATAGTGGCGCGTGCGCACGCATTAGTGTGTGGGATCAAGATACAGCTGCACGGAAGTGAACCACACGTTCTGACAAGCTGCAGCAAAGTGCTAATTTGCGGACCCAATTCGAGCTCTAGGGGTAAACAACACGTGGCTCAATTCTTGCTCTGCGCCGTCGAGTCAAAGAGTCCGGGACCCAATTCGAGTTTATCCGGAAGTACTCTACTTCGTGCAATTTTCAATAACTCGTCCAAACGACAATCTGAAATATTTGTTTTCATTGCCCACAATCGCAGTTGTGTTGTTGGTATTTCCTTTTTTGACTGCATCCCGTTTTAAGAGGTACAATCATTTTTCATCTTCGATTGATTGACCCTTCAATATGTACACATCTCTATTTATTTACACTGATTTGTGAGATTTATTGCTATAATTTCTGATATTACACGTTATTTACCGAATGAACTTAACGTACGCCAGTGCAAACAAAACTTTGCGCATGCAATGTTTACGCCCGAGTTGTAAATGGCACGGTTTCTAATTTTTACTCGATATCGCCGGACGGTTTCTCGTTTGAAGTCGAATCAAAACTCGATTACTTCTACCAGGGTGGTAATGACACCAAACACGTGAATCATCCCTGGATGCAATTTGTTATGCTTCCAACTCCACAACGAAATATTTTTATTCAAATCTCACATTTGAAAGGTTGAATGATATTTGCTATGGCTCGTATGTGAGTTCGAACTACCCGATTATTCAGAGATCCGCGGTACCCCGAACCGTTAGATCTGGAACTTCACATCCGGATGGCCCGAGTATCCGAACAGCTCGAGTACGCGGTTAGTTCGAACTTATTCGAATACTTGATGATGTCTCTAGCTTACGTTGCCAATGGAAGCTTCCCAGCAAGGAGACACACAGCGACTCGTGTCACATCGTCGAACACTCCGCTTTTGTCCCGGTTGGAACGCTTTACGGTTCTGAACTAGAGCCACTAGAATCTGCTCCTGTATTTCGCGCGATACAGTGCCCAACCATGCCGCGCAAATTTGTCCGACTGTGTAATTTTGCGTCGTTGCTGAAAAGCACCGTGTTTGACGTCTTGTCGCTCTGTGTCGTTGCTATGGAAAGCTCCCTATGTACTACGTTTCTTCATCTCATCGCCATATGTCGAACGAGCACGATAGGAGTTATTTGCCATGATGGAATACAAAATAATAATACAGGTTATATAAAATAAAGAAACAACTGACAGAAGTGGACGCACAGCTTGCGCGTGACTTCGGAGATCCAAAAGTTAAGCCGCACTGGCCGTAGACAGTACTTGAATGGGTAATCGCCGGGTCGTACACAGTTTGATTTCATTTGACTCTAAACTTTTTAGAAACGTTTTTCAACAATCGCATAAGATATCCTATGATTTTTGCTACGAGAGTCAAACCTCAATAATTGATGCTGTCGATTGACTTGAAATTTTTCACAGATGTGTGATCTTTACGGCCGTATATTAAGCGCTCATCCGAGTGTGACGGGTCAAAATATAGCTGATTTTTCTGATTATTTTTTCCGGATGGTTACAAGACGCTAATTAGTCTATTTTTTGTGTAAAATCAAAGCACTCGCGAGGAACAAAAAATACCTATTCGAACGTTTACTTCTTTTTTTTTTTTAATGGTTCAAAATGTGCTTCACAAAGTACGCACAAAACCGTGCACGTTTCTATCGGCTCGTGCGATAGAAACCAACGCAATTGTCTATCAAACAAAAATATCGTATACAATTCCTTCGAATTCCTAGAACTATCCGAACAGTCCGGATAGCCGAGTTTGAAGAGTCGAGTCCGGTTAGTTCGGGTAATTCGAATAGGCGCAAAATTTGTAGCTCTAATATTTGCGAATGTTCTGCAAAAAGTGTTTGGAATCAGGAAAGGCGCCCGAAAGCACTGACAACATTTTTTTAATTTAACTTCACCATTCGCGCAGCGCATTCCTGGTGTTTCGTTGTTGAAGTTAACCCAAAAAACACCCGTATCTACTTCTCTTGTAGTTTACAATTGTTTATATAAAATTACATTCAAACTAATTATGCGGACTGCCCCAATCGATTGTACCCATAAAATTATGACGAAATCTATACAATCCTTTTTTGTCAGAGTTCAATTCGTAACCGTCGAATTGTAATACACAATTCACCAACAATTTGAACAATGACTAAAAAAGATTATACAGATTTTCGTGAGAAATTTTCACGTAAAATTGGTGCAGTCCATTTCGCAAAGTAAAAACTGTCAGCCTACTTGCTTGAATAATTTTTTTATATAAATAATTACAAGTGACGAAGGAAAAACACGGGTATTTTTTCCCACTTGTCTGTGGATAGTATAGTTAATTTGGTGCTATCTGACCTCAGTTTTTCTTGGCATTTGACGTAGTCACTTTTACTCATCATGCTATCTTGCGATTGTTTATTACCGTTTTACGCTAACAAATTGAACTCAGACAAAAAATGATTATATCAGTTTTTTCTCAGGCATAATTCCACCGTTCTATTCTTAACTTCCTGTTTCTCTGATTTCAGAAAAAATAGGAACTTATTGTAATCACCCGAAAAATGAAAAGTTGAGTTTTCACTGGATCTCCACGTTTCGAGGTCTAGAGAATCGCTTCCGACTATTTTCTGTTGGACGCCTGTATGCGTGTATGTACGTGCGTACGTATGCATGTGATCAAATTTTTGTGCCGGCGATATCTCGAGAACGAGTGCGCGGATTTTGATCAAATTGGGCTCAATCGACGCGGCTTTTCTCAACTTAGAACTTATCATATTTTGGCATTGATCGGAGTGGTATTTTCCCCATAATTTAAATAACAAAATCCCCAAAAATAAAATAAAATTGGTAACACCTTTGGAGCGGATGAACGTACTGTCATCAAAATTTGTATCCAAAGGTTCTTGGGGTCGCTGGTCACGAATCTCGAGTCAGATTTTGAAAATTCAAAATGACGAATCCTATAAGGTATCAAAAAATCTACAAATCTAAAAATGTTAAGTTTGAAAAAAAATAGTGCACATCGAAATTTTGGGTAATTAATAAATTGTAATAATAAATAATATTGATTCGAGCACAAGTAACGGGAAGTTCATAGGCTGACTCCCTGTCAGCCTAAACCCGCTTGTTTCACGTAACTCCAACGGTTTATGCACCGCACGTCGAAATAGCTCTCAGATAGCAGGATCTTTCCCGGCTTACTTGACACTTGTCGTTATAATTTGGCCAATTAATTCGATATCGTTATAAATTATAGCATACATATGAGTCTGATGTTTAAACAATGATACTGTGAAGCTTCAGCAAAATTCGTTCAGAGGTTTTGCGCGAAACAGTAACAAACATTCGTCCATCCTCACAAATTTTCACATTCATAATATTAGAAGGATACTTTTTTGAGTTGAATATTCAGATTGGGATTCCGGTTAGCAGACAAAAACAGCGACAGTCACGACGTCGAATCGACCGACAAACGGAGACGAATTATTCGAACGTGATTTTCGAGCGGATTTACGAGTGTACAAGGCGCGACACCGAGAGAAATGAATTCCATCGATATCGCAGATCGTGTACGGGAAATTCTGATAATTCAGCATTTCGCGTACACGCTGCGAGTCGCAGCTTCGATCGATGCGCGCATCGAGTCGTTTGTTATGTTTTTGCTGCTGGTTTAATATTCGACAACGTAACCGCGATGATTGCTACGTGTCCCCAGTTTATTTTCCGTTGTCTCGCAGAAATATCGCACCGTTTTTTCTCCTCTTCGCGGAATTTCACAATCATTTCGCTAACGCGCCGTTGTACGTCGCTTCGCGATCGAAAAAACGTCGACTGGTGGTAGCGGTGCGCGAGAAATTCGATCGATGGGAACCCGTCGAGAGAGAGAGACAGACAATGGCCACGAAAGAAAATGGATGTGGCCGAGAGGAAAAGAACGTACGGCGCTGCCATTTAAAGAAGCAGCTCGATTCTTATCACTATCAAAAACAATTGCTGATAAAGAATAAAGCGAAAACGAAAGGAGTGAGATTTCATTTCGATCCGGTTTATTTCGCTCAGCGACCATAATTCTGTTAAACTTTTTATGCAACCTTTTATAAAAGTTGAATTTTCGATTCGACGAGACCTGCGAGCGTGAGTCTTCGAAATTCCAATTTTTTGCCACGTCTTTCATTACTCGATTGTTCTGTGGCTCGTTTTTAGACACAATCGTCGAAACCGGAGTGCCTTATACATTTGCCATCGCAAAAAACGCCGGATCGAATGTAAACTCTGAAATCATACAGAGAGCACGTTTTGGCGCCTGGGTAGCCGTTTTCGAGCATTTTCAAGAGTGAGGTGTGTGACCACTCTTTTCTTGTAAGCACGGTTCCAGTAGAATCGCTGAACCGATTTTGAAGAAACTTGCAGAACATCTTTTTTTTCACTCCGAATATGTGCGAATTTCATGTTCGAACAGCTCCGACTTCCGGTATGGAAACGGCGTTAGGTATGTTCGGAAATTTTCAAGATACAACATCGAGCTTTATGATCGCAAATGAAAATTTTCAGAATTTTTTAGTATTTTTCCGGCATCTGCGTCTGGATGCAAAATCGTCCCAGTTTTTGTTCAACGAGTGGGAATTATTCTGTTCAACACCGGAAAGAGCCTACTCAACAATTTATAACACTCAAATAGACTCGTGTTTTTCTTCACAAACGTCGACATCCAGATACTATGAAAGCGTGACGAGCGACCATAAAGCAATTTGATTCGAACTATGAAAGCAACGTGAACAGAAGGGGCGAAAAAAACCATAGCACTTTGTACTGTGGCCCTATAATTATCAATGTAATACCATGATATTTTTCTTCTATAAAACAAAATAAGAGAAACAAAAAATAGAAAATAATAGGCCATCGGGCCTCACGCAAAAAAACGATGAGCTTTTTGGCTAAGACCGGCTAGTTGATATAGATTTCAAGCTCAAACAAATGCGGTCAAAGTTTATGTCGCCGGATGATGGAAAGCGTAGACGGTTATTCGCGAAAAGAGCATCAGCCGGTGATTCGTTAGGGTCTCGTTTGACCGGATGAAAATTTGATAAATGGAGATTCGTCGGTGATTGGAGTGAAATAAATCTGGAAAATTGGTGCAATTGAGATACGAGGGCTGATCGCGGGGGTAAACACAAACGTTGGAAATTACTATTCGCTCTGACGATGTTGTCGTACGTTTTGCCAATATTGACAAATACATCGAGGTTCCATGTTTATGGAGTAACAGTAAAATACGCGGTAATTTCATCTACCAATTATCATATTTCGCGTGTTCCAATTACCTCACAGCCATGCGCAGACGAATGAAATCGTCAACTTCGATCACGAATGATCGCGACAAACATCCGATTTAATTTCTTTCGCTGCTGATTTTTAGCGAATGCCGTTTCTCAACGTTTTTTTCTGACCTTGCGACTTGTACAAAAAATATAAATCCCCGTATACAGGTTTGAAATTACTTGTCATTGAAATCCAAATCGAAAATACCACTAATTATAAAATCATTTTTCGTTGTAATTTTTTCCATAAAATAAACCTTATAAAAGTCTAATTACGTATTTTCTTGATTGATAAGGGCTGGTGCGGGTAAAAATTCACCCTAGATCTCTCCCATGAGGTGAAATCGTGTCGATAACATTGAGAAAAATAAATACATTTATCTAAATGTCCCCCAAAAAAATATTCAAATGCTTGAAGTCATCAAAAATATTAGTCTCGGTGAGAAAACAACCCCTGCGAAAGGTAAAACCATCCCTCTCCCGCCCCCAATCCAAAAAGGCTAATGAAAAATCCTAAAACACTTATCACCCGGGAAAATACGTGAATCAATTCCCGTGAGGTTTATCTTATGGAAAAAATACAACAAACAATGACTTCACAATTAATGATATTTTTAATTTCCCAATTTTTCGAGACAATTTTTTTCAACGTTTCAAAAAACGACAAGCCGTGTTCACTCTGATTTTCAATGAGGAGTAATTTGATACCTATAACATATTTTTTTATACTCTTTCCGCAGGTCACCGGCGAGGTTCTGAAATAGGATAAAAAAACAGCCCTTCCTACTGTTATTCTTTCCTCGCTTGATCGCCCAATGAAATAGGTCTCCCTACCTACGGCTCGTTGAAATATCCAATTCGCCGGATTGTTACCTATTCAAGATGCCAAAAAAAGGGGGAAAAACACCATCCGCAACTTACGTTACAAAAAAACGTCGTGCTCTCGTTCTTAGCGCCCGCGTCGCTGTCGCGGTAACATTAAGAAGAAGAAAAAAAGTCCAACGAGCAGCTCTTCGCTACGCGGAGGATCGAGCTCCGCGTACGGTTCGCGATTTCAAAGACCAGTTTAAAAATGCTCACAAGGACCCCCAGGATCTTCCGTCACGCTCCAGTTCCCCGGGCTACGAGATTCACGTGGCCTGGATACTTGTACCGAGCTAACTTTGGAGCTTCGTTAATTGGCTTCCCTATTCTTGGCCCCTGAGCGTCCCGCAGTAGTCCTCCGCGTTCGTCGCTCTGGCCTACATAGGTAGCACGCGAGCGATACTCTCGCGCTGCACCGCCCAACTCAATTAGCTCATCATCCAATGGACCGAGACGATCGTCAGCAACCCGATCGATCGACTCGTTATCCAAACAATCAATTTCCCGCCACTCGTATCTTCGAAAATCTCAGAGTCACGCGTCATCGATACATCGCTTCCAACGATGGCAGCGGCACAACCGGGGGAACATAATGATAACACGCGACATACGAGAGCGGCTATTTGAGGAAATTACGAAAAAAAAAAAAATGGTCGAGCCTCGATAAAAAGGAGACAGCATTAAACTAATCGAGTAGCTTGAAACAAACTACGAATATTGGTCGCAGTTATCACCGAAAAATGGCGACTCGACTTCCGCTAAATGCGAAAAATAACGAGGGCAACGCTGAAGTGGTTGAAATAGGCTCTTCCGGAAACGTCCGAATGGAATCAGCGGTTTCAACGAACGGGACGGACAGCGACGCGTATTGCGTCAGATTAATTATAATTATGCTAATTATTTGTTCAATCCTTCAAAGTGAAGCAACCCTTTGAGGGGCGTCCCGTCTGAAGTCATTTGTATCGCATGGAACATTGCAAATTTCTGTAGCGCAAAGGTTTACCTCAAGGGCTTCGTCTTTGGAAGGTTGACAAATTATTTCTTTCGCGTTTCTTCAGAAACTCGAGAACAGAAACGTATTCATGACGAATAAGAATTCGCTTCATTCTCGCCTTTTCAATTATTTTACGGAGATAAAATGTTAATAGCAGCGCGTTGGCGCTGCGAAGGCTGTGTACGGGTCATTCCACGCCAAATCGGACGGTTTGAATAATTTGAATTTTTTATTTCCTTCAGTTATCGATATTGTCAAGTACCCATCCAAAAACTCTGTCCGGTGAAGTTTGACATTTTTTCCCCCGCCTGTTGAAAGGACGCTTTTTGGTTTTTCGCCGATAAAATCTTCAAAAATAATCCGAATGTTAATTTTTTGTTGTTGACATTTTGGTATTTTGCCATACTTTTCAGAAAAAAATACAAAAAAATTATTCACAGTATTTTCATATGCGATTCTTGAGTTTGTAAATTTTAATCTAGTTTTTGAAACTGTACGTACTTTTTCTGAGGCCGATTTTTTTAAGAAATTTCAAAAAATGGAGAAAAAATAGTAGCTATCATGGGCCCACGATCAATTTGGTCTGACAATTTGTAGAATGAACGAAAATTTGGAGAAAAAAAATCATCAAAAAAATCGAAGGGTACGTACAGTTTCAAAATCAAAATTGAAACTTACAAACCCAAAACCCGGCCATGAAAATACTTTGAATAGTATGTTCGTATTCGTTTCTGAAAAGTATGTAGAAAAACAAAAATTTCAACAACAACAAATTTGAATTTGGACCATTTTTGAATAAGTTACGAGGGAAAAACTGAAAAAAGCGTTGATCAAAACATGTCGAACTTCACCTAAAAGAGTTTTTGGATGAGTGTGTACTTGAAAATATTGAAAAATGAAGAGTATGAAAAATTCAAATCATTCGATCTATCAGATTTGGTGAGGTCCATACATCATATCAAAACTATGTATATGTATGTATAACTGACGACTATTATTTGACGAAAAAGGGAATTGGGGAATGTATTTAAAAAATGTCGAACGTATCAATCGAGTGGTTCTGGATGCGGAAAATCGCAAGCGCAGCGCGGTTCTGGGAGTGAGACGATGTTCGGATGTGTTTCGAGATTATTATTCCAAGTGAGAGTTCGCACATTTCGATAAAGGTCAACGTGTCGAGAAAGCGCGAGGGTCAGGGTGAATTGTATTTGGGCGATGGCCAAGGGCGCCGACATTGTCATTTCCTCGCGTAGATGCGTGCTGCTACGTCTGTTGGGTAACGGAAACGAAGGATGCTGAATTCTATTCGAAAGAGAACTCGACGATCGTTGGTCAAGAAAAAACAAGGCGAGTTGTAACACCGCCCACATAATTGTTCCGGACAGACGGCAATTTTCGCGTAAAATAAACCGATACGATGAGATTTTTATAGCCTGCGATTGCCAAGGGATACGCTACGTCGTTAAAAACGTTTGAAACGTCGAAAAATCTCGGGTAAAATCATCGCGCGCGTAAATTTTCGAACGAGCCTCGCAAATCGATCATCGCGCTTGTGTGTTCGATTGCGCGCGCGTAAATTCTTGGAAAACACGTAACGTTTCGTTCGTTAGGAATTTCGCGACCATGACAATCGCGCCGACGAACGGCTGGATCTCGGCCATTATACTCTGATTTTCGCGAGGACGACGCGAATTTTTTTCGCCGCCGACCAGGACCGCGCCAACGAAATCGCTTGACCGAAAAAAAGCGACAACGATATTCGCCGCGCGAAACAATTAATTGGGGACGAACGTGAAAAGCGTAGCAATCTGTTTGATACGGATAAAAACGAGGCTTATCATTAGTCTTAATAGCTGACGAAACATAAATGAAACTCGACCGTCTCGACTTTCCCTGAAATTCGTGTCATTTACAGTCGGCGAGCAAATAAACGGGCCGCGAAAAGGAACGCTCGAATAAGAAGCAGCGCAGTATTTGCTGCGATTTTCCCTCAACCGAGAGCGGAGCGGCAATTACAAAACTGACGAAAAAGCAATTCAGGAAATAAACAGACCCCAAAAATTGGAAATAAATACGAGAGAAAAGTAAAATATGCGATTCAAACATCCTGATTGAAAATCGCATGCAACAATTTATTTCTATAACTTCATTTTTGTATACTGAAAATTTAATACGCGTAACGAAATTGAATTCATCTGAACGGTTCAAATATGCGGCATTCCATGCCGAATCGACCACTTTTGACCCCGACCCCCTTCGAACTGCCTTTTTCGAGTTATGAGCTTGAATCAAGACGAGCCTGATTATACATTTGTGTGTGAATAAAGAACTATCGTTAACTCCTACCGAATAAAAGAAAAAAATGGGAAGACGCGTTGTTTCCAGTTAGAAGTGTGAAGGTTTATTGATTCGTCCGCAACGTTAATTTCTGTCCCGTGGAAAATAGCGAAAATTCGACAGATGCCTCGATAGAAGAGTTCCGAATCTATTTTCACCCAAATAATAACATAGATTTTTCGTTATTTTTTTTTCTTCGAAAATTCTACCATTTTTTACATGATGTCATTATGTCGAAAATGTGAATAAATACGACGATCAATGCAACACCTACGTACGAAAGGAAATCATTCGTTCTCATAAGAAAATGTAAAAGAAACCAAGCTCATACAGCAATAATATTATATTACCTATATTAATATATTATATATTGATTACCAATGTAATACGATAATGATAATATTAATATACAGGGTGTTTCAATTTAACATTCGCACCAAGATTTCTCAAAAACTATAAGAGATAGCTGAAAATGCTTAAAATAAAATATACTCGGCTCTGAGGGGAACATATTTTGCTGACCTTGAAGATCATTTTCAAGATCATAACAAGGTCATTTCGAGGTCGACTTCGTTTTTTCAAATAAGAACCCCCAATTTTGACACCGGATTCGAAAAGAATGCGAAATTCTACGTTCAGATGATCTATCATACTTGGGGTTCGGTATACCCCCCACGTCATTTGCAGGCCAACTTTTCTTTCTATACGGGACCCCTATTTTTGACCGTGGTGCGGAAGAAGCGGAAAATTCTACCCTCAGATAAGGTATCATATGTAGGGTCCAGTAGACCCCAATGTTAAGCGAAGTCAACTCTTATGTTTTCAAATCTTCCCATCTTAATGACCCCACAAATAAGAGTTGCTCGTATTTGAGAGAGACATTACGGTGACATTGACATTGATATTGAATGTCATGCAATAAAACCTTATCTGAACGTAGAATTTTCCGCTTCTTCCGAACTCGCGCTAAAAAATAGGAGTTCGACGTGAGAAAAAAGTTGACCTTCGACTGACCTTGAAGGGCCATCTGAACGTAGAATTTCCCACTTTTTCGCATCCGGGGTCAGAAATGGGGGTTCCTATTTGAAAAAACAAAGTTGACCTCGAGAAAACCTTGAAAATAACCTTCAAGGTCACCACAATACGTCTCGCTCAGAGACGAGTTTATGTTATTCGAAACATGTTTGGCTAGTTTTCGCAGTTTTTGAGAAATCTTGGTGCGAAAGAAGTTAAAATGGAACACCCTGTAAAGGTATTAATATTTGATGGTATTCGGTCGGAAACGAACTCCGAAAGTTTTTCCTGCTAATGGGGTGAGACGTCGAAGTGATAGACGGACGACCGTTGCGCGGAGAAGTAAGCACGTCGAATCATCTAACAATCATCATCGATCTCGCGGAGGTGAGACGAGGTCCCGCGAATGGGTGAAGTGTCACGAAGACGAAAAAGAAAATCACTCGAGATACTCGATACGGTTACGAGGGGAGGACGCCTGTCGTAGGTACGGCAAACAAAAAGGCCGTCGTACTGGACTTACGCTCGTACTCCTTGCCTCGCCTCGCCTCATCGCGTCGCGTCGCGCCAGCAGCGCGTGGTGTGTGTATACAACGAATGGTTGCTCGCGCGCCGCGTCGGGCAGCGGACATCGTACGGCTGCTTTTGACGCATACGAAAAGCTCGAGCAGACGGTGTGTTTAGATATTTCTCGTCGTACGTGTTCGCCCCCCCCCCCCCCCGCTGTTTGTTATACGGTCGGCTGATGTGACGTATCGTCGGGTGGATCGAATTGAACATCAATAGTTACGAATTTTCTCAGAGTTAGGTTGGACGGTCGTACTATCGATTGCCGTAGAGTTCCCGCTCCATTATTTATTCAACGATCATAGATCATACGTATGGGATAAAACCGGCAAGTGGATTGGCCACTGCGAGTAATTAAACGCGCTTTCGGTTCGGGGGAATTTTCACCGGATATTATCAGATTGTAATTAATTATACGCGTACGAACGGACGTATGTACGATCGTATCTGATAGTCTCGTAGGTACAAAAGTTGGGACGAGGTGAAATGAACGAGTAAATGGAGAAAAGCGTGAAACAAAGTACTCACTGTTCCTGAAGATAGAGGCAAATGAATGTATAAAACGTGAACAAGATAATTTTTTCTCTCGCAGACACGTGAATATCAAGGATAGGGAAGGATCGATGTGAGAAGGAAGAGAAAACATCTTTCGTGTACGCGCACGTATTTGCGCGCTGTAAATAAGAGAAACGTTGATCGAACGTGAAACAGAGTAAGAGAAAAATAAAACGAGTCTACGAGTAACGCTACGCGGAATATTTCTGGACACGTTTTTTAGAATATACTCGAATAAGTGTAAAACAGATCAACGGCGTCGCCGAAACTAACGTCGTTAAAGTAAGCGATAAATGAAATTGAACAAAGAAATGTTATCTGCGCGTACCGAAAATAAACACAAATGATTGTAAATATCGAAAAAAGAGGAAACTGATCGGTGATTACGGAAAGAAATTCACTGATATAAAGAAGGTAAGTTGCTGTAAGAATGTTGGAATCTATTCGAGGTACAAATTAAGATACGCAAACAAATGAATCACGTAGGGTAAACGTATGGATGATTTTTTTTTAAATCGGAACGTAAACAACGCGGAGAATCGTATCGATAACAAAGCGCGAATGGAAGTGATACCTGTTGTCTAAGCTTGTGAAAAAAATGCGTACGAATCGTGAGAAATGTAACGAGCTATACGAGTTATACGATGATCATCGACGGCTGATCGTGTTGTTATTGGCCACGTGTTCCGAACGTAAACGAGTTTTTGAGTCTGCGTGAGAGGAAGCGGTGGTTACGTGCTTTATTGGCATTTGGCAGCAACGAATATGTTCTCGACGAAAACCGAGGAAAATCATTGTTCGAAAGGGGCGACGTACATCCGCAGCGTAGATATACTCTCGGAGGTACGATCGACGGTGAGTCGGTACACCGACGTCGGAACGCGATTCAGTCACGAATTTATTCCGTTCGTCGAGGGACAACGCTCCGCGGCGCGCTATGGCCAGCTAAAAAAATGTCCACTAGCTTTTCGCGAGTACAAATGCGCGTTGGTACACGTATGGGTACACGCACGCGAGTATTCGAATGTACGAAGAAGATACGTTCGGATATAGATGACATGCATATTTGGCACGGACCAAATGACCCGGGGTCAGACTCGAGCCAAGCAAAAGTGTGGCCCCGCAAGTTTTTTCCGGGTCAGACTCGCGACAGAGAAGCAAAACACGACTGGAACAAAAGGAAGTGGACGTTCGATCGTGCAAGAAATAGTTTTTCCATAATCGCAAAGCCGATCGTGATGTACGAGACGAAAATCGGTTCAAGATCACGATATATATATATATATATAGGAGAAATCGACGACGAACTTCGTTTCATTGGTTTGTGGGAATGGCTATGCGAGTGAAATCTGACCGATGTCACGTGTGCGTGTTTAGCGAGGAGGAAAAAGAAGCCCGACGATTCGATTACACGTTTCGAAAAATTAATTCCACTTCCGGTTGAATCACTTACCCTTCTCGTCGCCGACGCTGACTCCGAGCACTCCTCAACACACTTCTGCAGAAAGCGAAGCTCACGTACCGCGCGATAAAATTACCGATTGGCTTAGCGTTCGATGGTTGATTAAAGCTTTCCACGTTAAGGCAGGTTTTTTGTTTGTTTTTTTTTTTTTTTTTGGTTTTATATCTCGGTTTTTGAATGGTCACAGTTTGTACTCCGACGACGGGGATGATCCACGCGAAATGTGTAAACGCGGCGGCAACAGCTCTGGCATACGACACGCGGCGCAACACGTCGCGAGCTTGCACCGGCGCGCACAACGTCAACACTAACGAAGAGGAGAGAAACGTGGCTGGCGTACGCCGGGCGTCGCAAGCGTCGCGACGAACTCGTGGCTCGTGGCAGGTCGGGCGCTCCCGACTGGGCGACGCGCGCCTCTCTAACGAACAACGGTGGCGCCTAGCGTCGCTATGACGACGCGAACTCAAAGTACTATGCCTACTACTACTACACCTGCCTTCCTATTAAACTTACGTTTGTTTGGTTCGCTCAAACTCGTCAAGAGCATACGCGATACGTACGAGTAGCGTACATTTCGCCCTCGGAGTAGCCGTACGTACGTCGGATTATACTCGCCACTATCGCACGTGCTTTTTCACGCGGCCGATTTCACGTACTGTACGTCGCGTTCGACAGCGACGCTGTCAGCGATCACGCCTCGAACGAATCGCCCGGAAAAACATCTATTACGAAGCTTATCTCGCCCGAATTCCAAAAAGCCTACCATCGAACGAGCGTAACGAGGGACGCACTTTTCAAATTTCAGCCCATTGATTCCATCGCAAGAGCTTTCGAATATTCGGTTCATTTCCATCCAAGCATCTCGCGTTTGCTACGAAGTTCTGAAAAGATTCGAAAAAACAGGAACTTCCAGCAAAAACGAATGGAGTATCGAAAGTATGGCGTATATCGACGGCACTAGCGCATAAGAGCATCAATTTTCGACTATACACTAATAAAAGCACCAAACACATCTCGAGTGATAAACAACTTTTGTGTCTATATTTCAAATGTATGATAAGAAAAAATTATCCTGCTGAATACTAATTAATAAAGTAGTCAAATCCTGGCATATGCAATTTGCGTTATGTTTAAAAAAAAGCTCAGTTATTTGAACTAGTGTATTTTATTTACTTTGTAATGAGAAAAAATGTAATTGAAGGTGAACATAAATTATTTGTTTGTGCAATTAATAATAATTGCATTATGCATTTCATAATAATTGGAATATTTATTCGAAAAACCAAATACAATATTTTTTGGTGTCAGTATTCGTGGTAAAATTCAGATCGGTGCTTTTATTCGAGGGAAAAATGTTCAGTTGCTTTTGTTCGCGACTAGATCTTTTTCGGTTTCAATTTTCGTGCTGCGTTTTAATTTTGGTGCAATTATTTGTTAGAGCCGTCGATATTATCGCGTAGCCTGAAACGTGCATCGCGAAACGCGTTATGTTTTTGTGAATCGTGCTTTTCCTGCAGCTCGTTTTTCACTCTACGGAGAATGCGGCGATGAAATTGGCTGCATCGTCGGGACAGCTCCGGCACACCGAAGAGGAAAAGAGAACGATGCTAGAGTATCGTTTCATTTTTATAGAACAACTCGTTGTCTGGAACGCGTTTGGTTGGCTAGACAAGTGCGACTCGGTATGTAAAAAATGTCGCGCTGTTTCAGTCTCGTTTTACTATTGCGGATGGCGACTTCCTCTCAATACGAGCGATTCGGTATTCGCGGTATATCTGAGTACTTTTTGCATTCGTCAAAATGACTCTACAAACAATGAATATTCATTGCAAGATGCGCGTAGATTTTCGTTGATCAAACAAGACGCGCGATCAATTATTTCTACCCAGCTAATGCGATTCATCAAACCCGAATGCTTGACCTCTCCGGGCTAGACTCTGAATAATTCAGAGCTATACGCTTCAAAAAGTCCGTCTTTGAAGCTTACAGTGCGACGAAATTCAATCGAGAATCGGAGACCTGGTTTATATTCGCTGATAACAGTTCCGAGTCTTATTTGCGAATCGATAAAAAAATCCATTTCCAAAGCGATGTTAAATATTCCGAAGAAATTTCGTACGTGCGATTAGCTTGGATTATAATTACGGTTTTAAAATTATCAAAGTGGACTCGATCCTACGTATACGATCGATCCCGAGTGAAAGAGAATAGCTTGCAAAACCCGTGACTATACCTTGAAAAATCACTGAAACGGCGGAAAAACCCTTGAATGTATCTTGCCATAAATTTGCTAACGCTTGGCATCAAACACAAGCGTTCCGAAAACCTTGGGAATAGATTGTCTATCACCTTGGCAACCACTTGCTCCTAGTCCTTGCCAAAACCTTGGCTTTTTTCTTGGCGAAGACTTGGCTTTGACCCTTGCTTTTAGCTTGGTTATGCCTTGGCAACCACTTCCTCTCAGCCCTTGGCAATGCCTAGGCTATTTTCTTGGCACAGACTTGGCTTTAACCCTCGCTTTTAGCTTGGTTATGCCTTGGCAACCACTTGCTCCCAGCTCTTGACAATGCCTTGGCTATTTCCTTGGCGAAGACTTGGCTTTGACCCTCGCTTTTAGCTTGGTTATGCCTTGGCAACCACTTGCTCCCAGCCCTTGGCAATGCCTTAGTTATTTCGTTGGCACAGACTTGGCTTCAACCCTCATTTTTAGTTTGGTTATGCCTTAGCAGCTACTTGGTTCCAATCCTTGGCAAGCTTTAACCCTTGTTTTTAAACAAGTGTGTCCAATGCGCGCATTGTACCATTACGGGGTTATACATAACATAACATAGATACATTGTCCTTCTCACCTATCAATTCATCATACTATTCTATAAAAGCGAAAACCGCGAAAACTACCGTACCGATTCTGCTGAAATTATTCACACTTATTTTTGACACTCCCTAAGTGGTTTTCGCATAGTTTGTTCCAGAAAGTTGATAATAATTGCGATGAACAAACATAAAATTTGAGAAAAAAGGTCGTTCTCCGAGGTCCGCGCTTTAGGTTAACCGAACACCGCTCAGTGGCGTTCCCACCCGCAATCGAAGTTCGCGAGTTCAGGAGATATATCCCCAACGAATTATACACCCAATTTATTCAACCGTCATCTGCGGACAATTCATAAGCCCGACCATGTGTATTACTTTAGAAATTTTCCGCAAGACAAGAAAAAAGTTATTAACAATGTACTGCTAATCATACTGCCCTTAAAAAATATATGAACAAAAATTGCCTACACGCGTTTAGAGCCGATGATTAAATACATTTATTAACATAACGAATACCAAGAATATCAGCCAAATGTGTATACACGAATAATTTCAGCACTTGTGACACCACAAGTTTACACACTAAGGTATGCCACACTGAAGCCCGGGCGAAGCCGAGATGGGAGTATGCTAGTTATGTTTTATAAGATACAATATATGTTTTATAACATATTATAATTTATTCATGCATGAATATACATTTTTCGTAACACTACTCAAGACTTCTAATCATTCACATACCCAACTAGCAAATGTAAAATTTATTGATAAAAACTTGCTAAAACCCATACAGCACCATTGCCAGAATCTCTTTTTAATCACTGGCAGAAGCCATTCGCAACCCTTGGTATAACACTTTCTTCTCTCTTGGGATTTGTCTTGGGACACTCTCGTAAAAACCCTTGACAGTTTTGTTTCAACTTGCAACCGTTTTAAAATAACGTTGCTGCAACCGTTATTGCGAACGTTTTACAAGGTCAAATTTCTTACTAGGGATTAATCGAAAGTTGAAATATCTACTGCTAAATCCAAAGGATGTGAGAATGTATTTATTCGAATTTGTTTACAAGTCGACGGGAAATCTAACGTCACGTTAATATCGTACAACAAGGGTATCCCATCTATTATCTCATTATTGTTAATTCGCCTCCGGCATTACCCAGAGACAAAAGGCTGGCGCAACCGTGTCAATGCGGTGGCGACGAACAACATTTATGCCACACCCAACGACAGAGTCGACGGGATTTTTAATAAAAGAATATTGCTAATTAAATTAGCCCACGAGTGAAGCAAGTTCTCTCGTGCTTGTTCGTTATTCCCCCGCAATTTGAAGTAAAAGACGGTACAATGACATTTTTCATCGGATGCCATCCAACTAATCTAACCATTTTTCCCCCAAACAATGTGTTTTTTCCACATAATTCCGACTCGACAATAAATCTCTGCGCAGATTTTACGAAGATCATTCTTCTCGGAGGTGACCTCGCTCACCGTTCGTTATCCTCATTCGTCAATCAAATTCATTAAAAATAACGACAGAGATAATGGATGACAATTTAATAAATAAGTAAAAACAAATTCCCCCCCCCCCCCCAAAAAAAAAACAACAACAAAAAACAGAAACAGTCTCGCTCTTGATTTTTTTTCACGCTAAATGTAGAATAAATTTAACCTAATACAGCTAATATTTAAAACACCCAATCGCGCTTCTTTTTCATTAAGGACTTTATTATTCTACAGATATTAACATAGTTTGAATAATTCGTCAATTCGAATATTCGCGCACCCCTACTGAAAATATATCCAAACTTGCTAGCTTCGAACCAACTAAGCAAAACACCTACAACTTCGAAGTTTAAGACATGTAATATTAATATTCAATTGAAAACACATATCAATTTTGTGTATAAAATTATTTAATTTTTATATTCAACAATTATGATAATTTATACACCGAGCGTGACAAACTACCGAGTGCGCGCTTCACATACTACCTTTACTCACTACGTTGTACAATGTCATGGTTGTCTCCGAAGAGACAGATTGGGAATATTGAAAAAAAAAAAATTGAAAGTTCCAGATTACTCGGAGTTTATCTAATTTTTTTAAACGAATGTTTTCAGGATAACGACGACCACCACGCTGCACATGTATTGGAATGGAAAACGTATTCGAAATAAATATATTATTCGTTATAATACACGAAATGTAATCGAAAAGTTTTAAGAAATTTGATTGGGACGATAAATTCCGAGCAGGCTGTAATATTTTGTAAACAGCTTCGAATAGTTTCGAGCGCATTGGCGTTAAATAGCAGATTCGATGATCGTTTTACGAGCGGCATAAAATATCGTAACAACGTGCCGTGCCAGACCTTTTCGTTCGTACGAATCGTAGCCGAGGCTCGAGCAAATCGTTCGAGAGCTATCCGAGTTCCGCTAATCGTGGGTTCCAGATTTTTGTAACCCTCGAGTTGGTCCGGCACACCTGACAAAACGGTGTTGTCGCGACCGATTTCAAAATCTCGCCTCCTCGTCCTTTGTAACACGCTCAAAGAGATCCCTCGACAACGAAGCGATCGAGGCTTTTGTGCTTCCCGAGATAAACCACTCGAATTCGAATCACTCGACTTATCAGAATTTACCAGCGCGAGGACGACAGGAGTTCTGTAATTACGCGAAATAACGGAAATGACGTCAGAAATTTCGCGTGAAACGGAATATCAACGACGCTTACGTAATCATTTCACGAAACGAAGTAATAACAGTGACCGAGATTTTTACTTCTCTGATCCAGACCAAACAAACTTGTGGCAGAGATCAAAGATAGTCAAATGCTCTTTGATTAGCAAATTTTCGAAATTATTTTCTACGCCCGAAACGACACGCGAATCGTACGTAAAAGAGAAAGAATCATCGGTCCAATGCTTATATTCGCTGACATTAGCGAGCGCGAGAGAGAGAACGAGAGAGCGAATCGAATAGCTAAAAATATGCTGACGCCATAGACTTGAATGGCTCCTTAGTGGAGCGCAACGAAAATAAATCTACGATTCTCATTCAACGTCGTGACGGATGAGAGATATTAAAGCTCGAAAGTTTATAATCAAAACCACAAAATATCACTTGGCCGATTCCGGTTAACGCTAGAAGCCTCGCCATTTCTTATCGTCAGACGTTACCGACGAATGTAGCTGATCGCGAAGAATCGTCGGAGGAGTCGAACGTTCTCCACGAGTTTCGCGAATGTTTCCTTCGACATTTTTTCTGCACATTTTTGCACCAAACGATAAAACACTTTGGAACGAAATGTGCACGGTAAAAACAATAAAATATGTTCGGGCAGAAATTCATGGACATGATTTTCGGCACTATCTGAGAAACTCTGTCGTCAGCAGTCACAAGTTGGTTTTCGCCATGATTCACCTATTAGAGATATTTTCTCGGTAGCTACTTCGCCTGTATGCTTTTATAAAAATGTCTCGACTAATGAGAAACGTGGGATTATTGCGACCATATTCATACGGTAAACCAACAACGATCGAGGCACTGGTTTTCATAATAATAATTTCTTTAGCATTTTTGAAAATTGATTAATTACAAACTAGAAATTATTTTGATCCAAGATTTATTACTTTAAAATATAATAATAGTAATGACTGTTATTATATTTTTTTTAAATTGGTCAAAAAAATATTCTCTGAATGTATATAAATGATTATTAATATTAATAACAGTAAGTGTGTTGATATGGGTATATTAATAAAGTCTACTTACTTGGAGAAACAATATTTATACCGGTTGTTTCAGGGTGGGTTGTTAATACGCACGTACATGACATACACGTATGAATATGTAGCAAGATGGCCGCTGGAAATGCCACGCGCAGAACATTTTTTTTGCTTCAAGGTTAAAGCTTTACTGAGCAAACCTCTAATACGTAGATCATGGTTTTTGCTAACAATTGGTACTCGATCTATAGAAACAATCTTATCAGGTTACATCAAGGAAAGAAGATCGACACGAGCAACAATGTCTTTGGATATCACGAGAAATGCATATGCTTAAAAAAATGAATGCTCGATGAATAAACATTGCAGTATGGAAATTCGAAATATAAGATATCGATGAAAGTATTAGTTTTTGTTCGGGGAAATTTTTTTTTTAATCATTAAACGACGAATAAGATTTATTTGTCTGCTTGAAATCACGAAACGTTTGTACGATCCTGTTTCTTAATTCTGAAATATCTCTCAACGCGCGTGGCCGCACATTTCTCACCGCGATTTTCGTCCCAAAATATGAAAATACTCCTCGTATGCGAGTGATAGTAGCAGATCGATCGCTGAAATATTGGTGAAAATCACGTGAAACGCATTTCGCGAAAACGTTTGCTTTACCCTCGATAATTCGAGGGATCGTTAATTTTTTAGGTCACGTCATTCGGGGGATATTTATTGGTGGCGGGCTACTATTAGCCCCGAATATAATCGGACACGACAGGGTGCTCGGGATGCGTTGCGTGACAGCTATGCCGTTACGACGAGCTAGGGGCTATTACTTTTAGAATCGTGTCTGTTTACACGTATGTAAATATATTTGCGTACTTATATCGTGTTCGGCAAGCTCTTAGCTGTTATGCCCTGTATGAATACGTCATGGGAGAGTGGCAGGCGATAGTTTGCGTATTGTTTTACACGCGAATCGATGACAGCGTAGCGGATAACTGGTCGATGGTCGTCGGAAGTTTCGGAAACCGCGTCGAGTTTCCGAACACGCCGGGGATTCATCGAGTTCTACGGGGCAACGTGCTTCGTTCGCGATAAGGACACGCTGGCGCATGATTTCCCATTCTTCTCTCGCGTCGCGCTGATTTCGGATGGTGGAGAGAGATCGACAAATTCGACTCATCCGGATCCACATCCTCGGATACGCTCTTCCTGGGGAAACCGCGGTGATAAAGGAAGTTATATCCTCTCGTTATTTTCCCTCGGTACACACCAGGTGAATATGGAAATCTTGCGTTCCATGCTCCGCGATGCCGGGAATAGCTGATTTTTATACGATCCGTGTACTCGTGTACGCGGCGAGGATTCGAACGGGGATATGGAAATTACGCTACTGGAAATACGACCGGCAGCTCCGTCTATCCACAACTTGTCTCCTTCATTACATGTCAAAGCCGTTTGACGTGTTTAATTACAGAATTCATGGCGCGTAGCACGTGCAATATTACAAACAGGTATCCGCGTCCTACTATCCCGCTGATGTCGGCGACCGAAACGGAAATAATTTACTATTTCCGACCATCGTTTCGCTATTGAACGGTACCAGGATTATTTCAACCCTATTTTATACATTGTTGAGACACGTGACCTATGACACAGATTTGCGAAATCATTTTTTTTTTGTAAATATGTCTTTCCGAAGTGTTAGGGAACACCGGGGCAGCATAATACCGCGAAGTAAATGAGACCTCGGCGCAAAATGAGACGATTAAACCTGCCCACTAACATTACCCCGCAGTCTCATTGTGCCGTGGTCTCCCCTAATATTTGTAATATTGGTCCCAAACGTAACCTCAAACTCCGCATGAAAGTAATATACCACGTCACATTTCGTACATACAGGTGACAGTATGGCCGAATCTAAAGTCTGGGATTACTGAAATAAAATTATACATTTTGATTTTTGTCTTTAATCATTCTATTAGAATGAAAATAAAGTAACACGTGCGTGCCATTGCTGTTGCGATATAAATCAATGCAACGTATTTTTGACAAAAACAAATGCTTTTTGACTTGGATTAGAGAGAAAGATGGATGTATCCTACTTGTAGTGAGGGTATCAAAGATCGTTCAATAAATGAACCTGTGCACGATTAAGGGAGTCGTCACGCCGAGAGCATAGTGTCCGAAGATTCTAAATTTGTATATACTCATTAAGGATATCGAAATACACCAGCCACCAAAATTTGAAGTTGCTTGACCATCTCTAACTCGACGTAAACGTAAATAAAGTTCGGATCGTGACAACGGAGGGTAATGGAGAGTATCTGTTCACGTCGTGTTTGTGGCAGTTTATTAATTCTGATAAAAAAAACGAACAGTCAGAAGCTGTCCAAAAACTGACTGGACATCGATGTGTTTGTTGTGATGGTTTGAAAAATATATGTATATATTCACCGTCTCATTGTTGAGATATAACGACGCCAAGTACGACAGATAACGGGGAAATGCACGGGTTGGGAGGTTGCAACACCGACTTGAAGATAGTAACGTCTCACTGAGTATAGTGTTAGACAAAAATTATGGCTTTCCTTGCTACCAGCTTACCAACTCTTACCGCGCTCTTACCGCGCATATCATCCAAAACTTATTGACAATTATGCCGCGCGACAACTACCCTAAGCCACTCTACAAGTCAAAAAGTAGAGCAAATTTTAGGAATTTTTCTAAAAAAAACTAGACATCATATCGGAATTCTGTAAGAAGCTCTATATCACGCAACTATTAAGCACTGTTTATAAATCTTATCAGAACTCTACGGAACAAAATGGCTACTTTTCAGCAATTTTCCCTGCGGTGTCTTTTTTTTATAGCTACGTCGCCAAACCCATAACTCCTGCAATTTCAAAGATACAATAATGCACCAGAAACCTCGTAAAAGTTGTTTGTATCGATTTTTATAAAAATGGCGTGTTGTGAAAAGAAATCTCGAAAAAGTTCAAAAAAAAACTTTAGAAAATCTCACGAGAATTGCTAACAACAATTGAACTATGCAATATAAAAAAAATTCTACGTACCGTCGAAGTTGTTATCATGCTTGGTCGATCTTTTTTCAGTTTCTCATTGTACGTATCGAAATTGCATTTATGGGTTAATTTATTGGTATGAGAAAAAAGATGCCGCTGGGAAAATGTTAGGAAGTCGGCATTTTCTGTGGTAGAAATTTGATAAAATTCAGAAACAGTGTTCAATACTTGTATAATCACGACCTTTTCACCAAATTTCGACACGTCGTTTAGTTTCTTTGAAAAAAATTCCCAAAGTTTGTTTTATTTTGTAACCTTACGAGTGGGGTTTGTCCCCTTAACATGAAAGTAACGCTTAAATTCATAAGATATAAGATTACAATATCTTATATCTATAATTATAATATAATTATAATATAATAATATAATATGATTATAATATAATAATATAATATGATTTCAGTATTATTTTCATTTTCACTATTTTAGAAACGGTTCGTATTTGTAAAAGTGGAAGAAAATGGTGACGTGATCTGTTAAAGTGGACTTTATATTCGAAACGAGCAAGTCCAAATCTGTATGTTCCGCGTGCGATGATTCGAAAAACTTTTTTATCGCTGACCCGTGTAATCCAAGCATCATTCGTAAACGCCGACTCTCGAAAGTGGGGGGGGGGGGGGCGATGGCAGCTCTGTGATTTCCGCGCCCTGTAAGTACCATGAAGTGAAAGTAGAGACGAACCGAGGGTAGAAGTAGATTGCAGATCGGAATTGGTAGGACTCTTTCGGAATAAACAATAACGAGGCTCGAGAAGAAATAAGAAACAGTTTCAAAGTGTCCAGTTTTCGATGATTCGTCGATACGTGGAGTAGAACAGGCAAGAAGATGAAGTCACAAAATACTACGTGTCCCTTTGTTCCCTTCTATTTTCGTCGTCTACTTTTCCTTCCTTTTTTTCGCGCTCTCCTAATTTTTTTTTTCTTTTTTTTCTTAAGCAGTCGAGGTTTTCGAGAGAAACGGGTCAATGTCTCGAGCCAGTGATTTACAACCGTCGGGAAAAACACGACTCGATCGATCTGCGAGTTGTGCAACGGTCAGTACCCAGTCCGAAGTGCTAATATTAGGCAAGCGAATGATATCTATTTAGAGAACGGTTCGCGGTCACTCAAACTTTGGACTTTAACGACCGTTTGAGCGCTCGGTGTTCCTCCGAGTCCGCGTTGATCGTCGTGAGGCTTTTCAGCCGAATTATTTCTCGCAAATTCATTGTAATTCGACGTACGACTTCGCTGTCAACGAGTCGACCCGAACGAATGACGGTCATGAAACGAGTAGATAATTCCCTCGTCACGAGCACGCTTCGTCTACCTTCGTAGATTCACCCTCCTCGGCGTGGATCACAACCCTTCATCGTAAGGAACGTCGCAGTTCGGTTCGCGGAAACTGACTGAGTTCGTTTAGTTTTCTCTGGTGCAATTAAAACGAGCTTAATTGGTGCTCGGATTAAACGACGGAGAAACTTGCTGTCGAATCCGAGTTTATTTCGTCGAGACATCTCTCAAGGCAGCGCGTCGCAACCCTTCCGACGCTGCTCGTCATCCACCTCTCTTTTCATGCTTCCATAAAAAACGAAGAAAATCGTCGAAAAAAAATGGTTTTTGCAAACGAGGAAATTTGTGCTCGAACCGACGCAAATAAGTAAGAGGCTACACCACTCTAAGAGGCGAAATGAGAATCAATTTTCGTGATTTTTTTGAAGCTAAAATAATACATGTTTTTTATTTCTGTTTTGACACACTTTTAATATAACATTTCAGCTTTCCAAACGTATTTTTTTTTTCATGTAAGAATATCTCTAATTGTTGGAAATAGCTCCTCCTGCTGCAAGAGAAGAGAAGGGGAAAGAAAAATGTTGAGGAGTTACACCACTCTAAGAGGCTGAAAAGAGACTCAATTTTCATGATTTTGTTGAAGCTAAAATGATGCATGTTTTTTATTTCTGTTTTAACGCACTCCTTATCTAATATGTTAGCCTTTCAAACGTATTTTTTTAATGTAAGAATATCTATAATTGTCGGAGATCTACACCTCCGCGCGCATCAATATTTTTTTGCACCACTGCTCTGCGGGAATTAGAACGGCCTCACGGATCATCTGAAAAACACGCGATGGATATATGTTCTTTGGTATGGTCAAATATATGGAATTACGTAGAATTTTTCCGAAAAAATCAAAAATGAAGTTATGGCAGCGCGTGGAATTTTTTTTTCGTTATTCACGAAAAATAACGACCTAAAAAAATTAATAAAAAAAAAAGTCAACAATATCGAAAAAACTTGACGTAGCGCGTTAGATAATAGTGTTACTTTTGTGTGGTATAAATTCCAAGTCGATCGGAATAACTGTTGTTGAGATATCATTCCCGCGAACTCGAAAAATGTAGTTTCGAGAAAAACGCGTTTAAAGTTTTGACGCGGTTTCAGCAATAAAAAAATGGAATATTTGTAGCTCACCTTATTGCACGGTTAATCGGCGATTCCTGCTCCATATTGGGGTTCTTCCTTGGCAAGTTGCTGGTCTTCTAGAGATAATCTTGACCTTCTCCGGGCAGTTCTGGCCTCTTTTGACGTTTCTTTCGCGCGTTTTCCAGCAACCGATGAACGGTATTCGTCAATACTGCTGTAGCTATCATTGTCAATACTTGTAGCGACGTAAGTAGCGCGGAGCGCTGCACAGTGCGGTATGAAAAAATTCATATCTTCGTCGATATTGTAGGTACAGACTTCGTTTTGGGCCCAAAATTTCCTCAAGGTTCACGCTACAAGAAGAAAAAAATAAAACCGAAAATAGATTTCATACCGAATATATATATCGAATTGACGACGTTAGCAAATTCCAGTCTATCGGTCCTGAAATCGTGATGGGAGAACGCTGCAGCACGGAACACGTGGCGAAATCGCGTTCACATCGTCACGTTGCAGTCACGTTTCCCCGATCTGTTACGTTAATGTGATCGGCGTTGGTCGATTAAATTCACGTAAAAGCACACGTGAACGGCCACGTGACAGGGTCGAGGGCAACCAAACGCGAAGGTTGTGAAGGATATCGTCCGATACCCCCTGAAATGTCTACGAACGCTCCTCGTCCTTTCCTCTTCCATCTCTCTCCACCCAGACATTCCCGCGGGATTGTTTCGCGAATGTCTATATCGCCTTCTCCACGCAACTTGATTCTTCGAGGTGTGCGGAACCGAGTTGTGTAACGCGTCCCGATAAAGCGAACTCCTTAAGTAGCGCGGCTTCGAATACCTCCGATATCACGCTCTTATGCAATAATGACGACGCCGCCTTACGTATAATAAGGAAGAGTTCCTCGTCAGCGCGACCAGGAGTAACGCAAGATCCCAAATTCAAATGTGACAAGTATGCCATGTTATTGTTCAGTGCAAGTTGTGTAACGAACAAAGCTCAGCTGTGTGTGAGATTTCAATAACGCGCCCTGACAATTCGACCAACGATGTACATACTACGCGAAGCGTAGAAATCGGAGGAGGAATCCGCCGAACGGAAAAGCAAGAAATTCGACGAGAAGACGTCTAGCCGAATACACATCTATTTCCTCGCCGAAGTCCAATTAGTAAATGTTATTATATCTATTTAAGTATTTTATCTATTTGAGTACTATATTGTAAATGGAATCTCTAGTAGGTAACAATTCCTTTTCATGAGTCAAAGTTTCAACAAGAACCGTTAATGTAACTATATTGAGCCTACAACTCGCCAATAAGAGCGAAAAGCGAGTGATGGGACACACAATAATCACCATCATCGAGAAAAAATGACAATCTGGAACCAGCTAATTATCGAAGACTAAAATAAGATACGAATGTTAACCTATTTTAAAGGAAATTTTACTCAATGAGTAGAATAAAGAACGAAACAAGGTACCCAAATTAATTAATGTCAAAGATTCAATGATTGATAACGGCGTATTTTATGTTTATTTATGTAAATGTGGTGCTGGGATGAGTGTGATAGTGTGTTTGAAATGTTTAATGGTCCGATTTCAATAATAATTGAATGAATAGCAAACAATGAGTCTTTCTTCTGAAATTAAATTTTGTGATTTTCTTTCTTAAATTTATTCATTTTCCTGATCAATTGAGTGCAAATTTGAAATAAGCTTCAACTCTAAGAAAAAAAGGAATCAACTGTTACAACTGTTACAGAACCTCAAGAAGCAGAGAATACAATCGTCATATCACTCGCAAGAGGGCGCTTGTAGCGATCGGATGGTCTGAGTATCTACAAACGTATTACGGGTTAAAAATTGGTAAAACAATTCAATTAATTAAAAACAGTGCTTTAAAAAAGTTCCTAAGAGTGGTGTAATAAATAGTAAACAATAACATAACGAGGCCTCGCTGAAGAGGTACTCCTAAAGTTAAAATGATGAATTCTAACCTCAACGTCAACAACAACAACAGAATGAGCTCTCAACAGAATCAACAGACCCAAAGAACCTTCGTCCCAAGAAATCTTAACTATGCCAACGTTACATCGAAAGACAGCTTCCCAAAAAGAGAACAAGCGGTAATTATTGAATCATTGGAAAATGTAAATATTGAAGTTTACTTAGACGCCTTGTCAACTATTGTTCCACCTACGGCTGTCCGATTCATTTCTCGAATAGCACAAAACCGAATTTGTGTTTACCTGGAGACCACCCAACTAGCCGAGGAGCTTGTTGAAAGAAAATGTAAGTTAACAATTAACAACCTGCAACTACCGATTCGATCCCTTGTAGTCAGAAACAAGAGAATAGTACTTTCAAATGTTTGTCCAACCATCCCTCACTATATAGTGGAACAAGAACTCAGGAAAACCGGAATCGAACCTCTGTCGCCAATAACCTACTTACGAACGGGTACTGCCAACCCTAAGTATTCACACATCTTGAGCTTCCGAAGGCAGGTTTACGTGTCTCCGGCAGATGAGAAAAAACTACCAGATAGGTTTCAAATTAATTACGAGGACATCAACTACTGGATCTACCCTACGGGCGATTCGATGAAGTGTTTTTTGTGCAAGGAACTGGGACATTTGGCTAAAAACTGTCCCACAAACTACCAAGACACCCAGAATAATCCTGAGAATTTAGAAGAAGCCTCAATCGACACTGGCAACTCACAAACTCAACAGCAGGTAGAGCAAGAAGTTATAATAGAAAATCAAGTCCTGCCAGATACTCAAATCTTACTTGACATGTCAGAGGCACCAATTCAGCCAACTCAAGTTATAACAGAACCGCAAGAAGTCTTTACGAAGCCTAGGGCATATGAGCCAGAGTTACCAAAAAGAGCTCATCCTCCAACAGGTTCAACAATCTCTTCGTTGGATTTCGAAAAAGAACAATTCACACTATCAGAAACGGAGGATGACTCCGAATCAACGGCATCAGAAGCGTCCATGAGTACATCTAACAATAAGGCAGCGGACACTCAAGTATCAGCAAAGAATAAAGCAAAAAAAAGGAAAGTAGCAGAGAAACAAGAGTCGTATGAAGCAGCGTGGAACAATATCAAGGAGAAAGTTGAAAGTCAAGATCCACCAGGTAACTATATCCTCAGTACTGATCAGCTGAGACACCTGATTGAAAGTACTAAGGGTAAAGAAGCGATAAGGGACACAGTTAAGCTTTACTCAAGCAACTTGGAAGGAATACTAAATATGTGCGAATCAATCAGACCATATATGACAAAAGCTCTCAAGAACCAAAGCACACGATTTGTAAACAAGTTAAAAATACTCATACAATAAACAAATTCTCAAATGGATATAATTCAGTGGAATTTAAACGGATATTACAACAAGATAGAACAACTAAAACTTCTCATCCACCAGCAAAACCCTTTGTGCCTTTGTCTACAAGAAACTAATTTTACCAATGATCACTGTGCTAATATAAATGGTTTTTTGAAATTCTACAAAAACAGAGTAGTAGCAAACAGAGCGAGTGGAGGCGTTGCTATCTTTGCTAAGACTCATGCAATGCCTGAAGAAATCCAGCTTACAACTGAGTTAGAAGCAGTAGCAGTCAGATTAAAATATCCAGTAAACATCTCTCTTTGTAACATATACATTCCTAACAGCAAAGTATTGGAGACAGAAGAACTATCAAGAATCATAAACCAGCTTTCCAAACCTTTCATCCTCCTCGGTGACTTCAACAGTCACCATGAGTACTGGGGATCGGACCTTCAAGATCCTAGAGGAACCCTAATAGCAAATTGGTTAGACAACAATGATGATCTGATACTATGTAACACAGGGCAACCTACTCATTTCTGTACACGCAGTGGCCGTACTAGCTGCATCGATTTAACAATAGTTGATAAACTGGTAGCACCAGCTGTCAGATGGTTTGCACTCGAGCATACATATGATAGTGATCATTTTCCTTTAGTCACTAAGCTTCTATCTCCAGACGACTGTTCACAGCCAGATCATTCAGATAAATTTAGTTTTAAAAAAGCGGACTGGTCTCTCTATCAGTGCAAAGTAGACGAACTGCTTCAAAGGCTCCCGGATATCAAATTCAGAGCTGAAATCTCAGTCGATGAAATAACTGCTGAGTTTTCATCTCTAATCCTAGAAGCAGCAAACTTAACGATTCCAAAAACTAGCAGCAAGAGGAAAAAGAAACAACTATATTGGTGGAATGAAGAGTGTAAAAAAGCAGTGTTGGACCAAAAGAAAGCCTTTCGGGTATACAAGAAGAATGCTCACACTGACCAGAGCGTTGAATTCAAAATAGAATTTATGAAAAAGAGAGCCATAGCTAGACGAACCTTAAAAGACAGTCGACGGAATTCATGGAGAGAATTTGTTGCATCAATTAACAACCAAACTTCGACCACGGAGGTTTGGAATAAAATTCACTGCCTAAACACAGGTAAGAATAAAGAGTTCAGTACTATTGTATTGGAAAAAGAAGACGGGAAGTTTACAGCGAATCCAAAGGAAACAGCAGACATATTAGCAGCTTCATTCGCGGCTAACTCAAGTTCATCCAACTATGAAGAAAAATTTCTTGAATACAAGGAAAAAGAAGAAACTAACCTGATATTTGATACCCAGGACAACAGTCATTCTTTCAACAACGAATTATCGATGCATGAACTAACAAGAGAACTAGCAAAGTTGCGAAACTCCAGTCCGGGTCCAGATGAGATCCCGAACATCCTAATCAAAAATCTTCCAACCAGAGGTCTCTGCTACCTACTAGACTTGTTTAATATAATATGGCTAAGACAACAGTTTCCAAAAAGTTGGAAAGAAGCTATAATAGTTCCAATCTTGAAGCCAGACAAAATACCAAGCAACTGTAAGAGTTACCGACCCATCGCCTTAACCTGCAACATCTGCAAACTGATGGAAAAAATAGTCTCTAAAAGACTAAGATGGTTTGTAGAAGCTAACAACCTAGTTTCCCCACGGCAATACGGTTTTCGCCAGTTCCGCTCGACTCAGGACCATCTTACTGACTTTGTCACCCAAATATGTGATGCATTTATAGACAACCAATTTCTGATAACCGCATCCCTGGATATTGAGAAAGCGTACGAGATGGCATGGGCTCACCGACTCCTGCGCATTCTAGAAAAAAAGAATATAAGAGGAAATATGTTGGCTTATATTAAAAACTTTTTAACGAACAGGAGGATACAGGTAAGAGTGAATCAAACTCTCTCTGATTGTAAGACAGTTGAAAATGGATTCCCACAGGGAGCAGTGTTGAGTGTCATCCTATTCTTGATTGATATTAACGATGTGATAGAACACATTCCCATTCCGGTGAAAGGGAACCTCTTTGCAGATGACCTCTTCGTACACTGCAGAGGTAAGAATTTAAAACACACATCATACTTAGTGCAGAAGACTTTAGACTCCCTCCAGAGATGGTCGGACGAAAGCGGATTCAAATTTTCAAAGTCCAAATCTGAAGTAATAATTTTCGGCAGAGGAAGAAGGAACAACATCTCTCTACAACTAGGTGACAATGTATTAAAACAGGTAGACCAGATCAAGCTACTTGGATTATATTTCGACGAAAGACTAACTTGGAAAATCCATCTAAAAAAACTGGTTAGCGAATGCAGGAAAAGGATCAATCTACTCAAAGTAATATCCTCAACAAAGTGGGGAGCTGATAAGCACTCACTGCTCTTAACATATCGTTCGATAATTAGATCAAAAATGGACTATGGAGCAGTCCTCTATGACACGGCAGCAAGACACCGATTAAAACAACTGGACAGCACCCACAACTTAGCTCTAAGACTGAGTATAGGAGCATTCAAATCTAGCCCGATTAACAGTATTCTAGCAGAATCAGAGGAAATGCCATTAAACCTACGGAGAAAAGAATTATTATTGAATTTTATGACCAGAGCCCAAGCCCAGAAAGGCGATCCTGCGTTCGGATTCACTGAAAAGAAGCCAGTAACAGATCTCGAATACAGACTTAAAACCAAGTCTCTTAAACCCCCAAGAGTTAGGTACACAGCCGAACTTGACAAACTCAACATCAAAGTCCCAAATGCCTCCCCTAGAAGACAAGCTGTTAACCCACCATGGAAGATTCCGGCCTCACACACGGATCTAGAACTAGCAGAGCTGCAAAAGAATTCCACATCTGAGCAAACATATCGCAACTACTTCCAAGCTGTTATGGTGAAATACACGAACTACACATGCATTTATACAGACGGCTCAGCCAAAGAAGGGAGAACTAGCTGTGGAGTGGTCTACCCAAACATGAAGCTGGGTTATCGTCTCCAAGACTTTAACTCTATCTTCACTTGCGAAGCTACTGCAATAAAACAAGCGTTATCCATTGCCATCGACAAGACAGAACTGGGGCATATAGCAATTTTCACCGACTCATTGAGTTGTCTCTCAGCGTTATCGAATACCGAAAACACCAACCCGATTATTCTGGATATTCAAGAGAAAATCAATGTACTCAGCAACAGCAACAGATTAATAAAACTGATCTGGATCCCTGGCCACCAAGGTATACTAGGGAATGAAGAGGCGGACAAAGTAGCTAAAGAAGCAATCAACAACACAGAAATCAACAACTCATTGAACACCACAGCTACGGATATCAAAAAGTTCATAAAGAACTCAATGAAAAGTCACTGGAAAGATGTGTGGGAAGAATGGGCAAGAAATAACTCTCCCAAACTGGCTGAAGTTAGAGTGACCTCACTAGAGCAAAATCCAGCGGACTCTTTCAGCAGAAGAGACCAGGTAATACTATCAAGGCTGCGAATCGGGCACACTAAGCTAACCCACTCATACCTAATGAGCAAAGACCCTAAAAACAACTGTACTTATTGTAATATGGATCTATCGGTTAAACATATCTTAACTGAGTGCCAAAGTCTCGTCACCACCAGGAACAAAATCCAGCTACCGAACAACATCAAGGACTGTCTCAACTCAACAAGCGGATGCTACAAGACATTACTGTTTCTCAAAGAAATCAAGATAATTAATGAAATTTAATACCTTACTGGGTCCTATTACTATCTGTTTTTGTAAAATTTATCGTTCTATGTAAATATTAACAGTGGTCGTCAATAACCTTGTAGTTGCAAGGCGACCTTAAATAAATTAAATAAAAAAAAAAAAACAATCGTCATATATAGCATAGAATCATTAATTGCGGAGCCAAACATCAAAGCATGCAAAAGCATCTTCTTGTTCCTTGAAGAATGCAAGATACAGATATAAATATAAAATAACAATGTGATATATATAATATTTGTAGCTACAGATGTATAGCTGAAATTGATCTCATGTGAGATGTGAAAGGCTTAATAAAAAAAAAAGTACAGTCGCGAAATATCGTTCCTGTTTTGTGAAAAGAGTAGAAAACGGTTATACCGGGTGGTCCATTTTAATCGCAGCAGACGAATATCTCGGAAACTAAAAAAGAGACAAGAAAAAGTTGAATACAAAACTTGAAGGCTTCCGAAGGGGAAAGATGATGACGGTATGGGTTGATTTCCGAATTTCGCCATTTCCGAAATTTCGCTAGGAACTTCGGATTTTAGATAGGAAATGCATGTTTTGGCCTTGAGCAACTCATGGCGAATTCAGAGACCAAATCAAAAACGAACAGCAAAAAGTCATACTTTTTCTTTAATTTCTTTTTTTTTAATTTTTTGTCGTATCTCTGACATTTCTGTATTTAACTTTTTTTGTATCTTCTTTAGTTTCCGAGACATTCCTTTGGGGCGATTAAAATGGACCACCCTGTACAAGATGAACTCAAAAGCACGATGCAGTTACATAAATATCGTCTCGTGGTAATTGGGAATTTGCTATTGGTGGTAATAAACATCCATTGATCGAAGAAAACGAATGTCATAGCTTATATTTTTTCTATCGTTTTAAATCTTAATTATTAGCAAATCATTTTGACAAAACTTTCGTTCTTAGAAGTTGAGCGAGTCAATATTTAATCAATGTCAATTAAAAATTCACCCTGAACAATTTTTCACTTTTTCAAATATATTATCGTTGGATGGTTTTTTTATTGCCACTTTTTTGCGATAGTCGATTGAAGTAACTACCTTCAGATTGGGGATATCAAAACTAGACGGGGCTATTTGGAAAAATTAGACGGAAGGGAACGAATGTTGGCGACACGTTGATTTCTCTGCCTTGAAGTAATCGCGATGTGTGACAGCGAGATTCGTATGAAAATATGCACAAAAAATCATGAAAATTTCCGGTTGCGTTGTGCTCGCTTGTAACGCGAATATTTTGTCTTTTCTTTTCGTACAAAAGTCATATCACATATTGTCCTAGTACCGTACGACGAACTACGATCCTTTTGCTGTATCGCGATATAAATGCGAAGTAGCGTGGCGAAGGAATGCGAATATCCGAGCGATGAATGAATTTTATCGAGGCAGACACGAATTTTACGTTGATATGAACATTTCCGTGATATAAAACACGAGATGCAGGATTTTCGAAAGGACGATTTTCCAATACGATGGAATTGTTATTCTCGTGTAAAACAGTACGATTGTTTCAGAACGAATTCATTTTTTGAATCGCACAGGTGCAGCGAAATACCCGGTACTCGCGTACGCGAGAACTTCATGAAATACTTTTGAATAGAATCGGGAAATATACAGCACGGATTTCCGCTCCGTTGTTATCGCAATCAACGTCGTAGTCGAGCGAAAGTTCATGAATATAGAAAACCAGTTAAAATTCAACTAACTCCGTCGAAAACAAAAATATCCAATATTTTCCAGCCAGATTTCCACGATTCGTTGGAAATACCTTTGTATCTCGGAGCGTCGTACCGAGTGGATCGAGCATTGTTTCGATTTGCATTCGATAACGCTAATTCCGGAATCGGGGAATTTCGCATTTATTGGTAGATACCGGAGCTATGTTATCCAGAGCAACGGTCTTACCCCGTCATCAATGCCCTGTTGCATTCGTCTACGGAGTAGTTACCGAGCTTTTATCTCGTTCAATTAAGATTTGCAGAACGATCTCATTTCCGAGCGAAAGTCACGGTACTCACCCGTGTAAAAGAGAATAGCTCGCAAAATCCGTGATCATACCTTTAAAAACCCCTGAAACGGCGGAAAAACCCTCGAATGTATCTTGCAATAAGTTTTCTAACGTTTTGCATTCAACACGAGAGTTCCGAAATCCTTGGGAAAAAGTTGGCTATCACCTTGGCAGCCACCTGCTCCCAGTCCTTGGCAACACCTTGGCTATTTCCTTGGCAAACACTTAGCTTAACCCTTATTTTTAAACAAGTCTGTGCAATCCACGCATCGTACGATTGCGGGGTTTGTACATAACATGTAGGTACATTGACCTTCTCATTTATCAATTCATCATTATATAATACATTGCATAATACATCATACTTTATAGAGTAAAGTTGCGAAAACCGTTGTAATCGCTTACCGCGAAAACTACTGAACGGTTTCTGCTGAAAATTTTGCACACTTATTCATCACACTCTCTCGATGGGTTTCGCATAGCATTTTTCGAAAATCTAATAATTATTGCGATAAATAAACTTAAAGTTTGACGAAAAAAGGTCGTTCTCCGAGGTCCGCGCTTTGGTTAATCGAACACCGCTAGGTGGCGTCCCCTCCCGCAACTGAAATTAGCGAATTCAGTAGATATATCCCCGACTAACAACACGATCGATTATCGTTGAGAATTGCATCACCTACAGACAATCACTGCCAAACCCTTTTTATCTAACGAAAGACCTTCAGGAAATCTAGAGAAACAGTAAGTAATATGGTCAACCTAAACTGTCCATTGAAGTTGTTTAAAAAACAACATCCTACACACGTTGAGGGTCGATGATTTGATCCAATTTTAATCGCAACAATTATACAATGACGTCCACATTTTTCAAGGACGTCTGAAATCAGCGCTTCTTGCACTACAAGTAGACTATATATCATAATTTAATGATGATTAAATGTATAAGTATCTCAACATAACTCAGGACTTCTAATTATTTACATACCTAATTAACAAATGCCAAATTTATTGCAAAAAGTTCACTAAAACCTCTTCAGAATCCCTTCCTTGACCACTGGTAGAAACCATTCAGAATCCTTGGTCTAACACTTTCTCCTCGCTCTCATAAAAACCCTTGAAAGTTTTGTTTCAATATGCAACCGTTTTAAAACAAGGGCACTGCAACCGTTATTGCAATCGTGTTACAAGGTACAATCGTTTACTAGGGGAGGTAGAAAAGAAGCATTGTCTCAGGTTAGGTCAGAGTCTCGGTCAGTGTTGCCAACTAATCAGACGACTAATTCTTTAGACGGCGTCACAAAAGTTCTTTAGAAGTATGGATTTTCCTGCTTCTACTCTTCTACATTTTTTGCTTTTTGAAGAAGGAGAAACCGTTGCTCGTTGTTTTCTCTTTCCAACAAGAAATAAGTCATAAGCCACAATCCACACAGTGTCCACATTTCTGGTGTAATTCTATTTCCTATACAGGGATAAGCCGTTCACACCAGAAATGTCGCCACTGTGTCTGGTGTCAAATAATAGAGCTTTTCATCGGCGATTAAGCACTATAGTTATTTTCGGGGACCTATATATCTACTTATTTTGGTACCACAGTGGGTCGATGGACAGTGTGGCAAATGCATCCGCAATATTGTCCGAGTCAGCGCATGTGAGCGCGTATGAGCGTGCGTGCGAAAAGAAGGGTAACGGTGTATGTTACGTATACTGTGTATCTAGATATATTATAATACGGAGACAACGTAACATTAGCTGGAATCGCTCAGCCAATCAGCGCGAAGTACATACATTTGCCACACTGTCCCTTGACCCACTGTATTTCGGACAGTTTTAACACGCTACCTGGGGCAATACAGTTACTTACAAAGAAATCAATTGATAACGATCAAAAAAGGGTAATATTCCGCTCGAAAATCGAATTCCGCCCGAAGTTTTAATAGAAGATGCCTAAGGAATCGAAAAAAGGTGTTAATAAACGTTGTTGTTATGAATTGTGCAGAAGTAATTTTTACTTTGTTCTACAGCTTCAATCGCTAATCTCGCACCAGGTACGTCCTCTTCTGTCCATGCATCTGCGCAGAACATATTTACTGACTATGATGAAAATTCGAAAGACCTATTGCGTTGACAATTTGCAGACCCATATTATTGGTGCATATGTTCTCAGGGACCTCGCAATTGGTTGATTTTTAGATAGGCATTTAAATAGCCATTCAAATGATATACGAGGTCAAAGTTCACACTATAATAAATTATTGAATATTTGTAATTCCAGAGATATATTTATGAAAGTTTAGTGAGACTGGCATTTTATGAATATATTTTTGTAGATATTATAATCAGTATTAGCTCACTGGAACCAGTTTTCTGATACACATGAATTTTGAAAGACTAAATAACTACGTAATCATATTTATTACTTGTATAGTTAATTCAATGGTTTACAAAAAAACCAATTGATTTTTTTCGATAGGATCATTAATTTCCCTGTAATATTAAAAAAAAACAACGAATTTCCATCCATTTCGAACTGAGAACTCGAATATCATTTGAACGGTCATGTTTATCAAAAAAAGTCTAAGAGATCTTTAATTCTCTATAAAAATCAGGCACCTCTTAATCTTAATATCAAGAGCTCAAATTTGAACAGTCTTATGTTTATACCTTTCTGAAAGTACCCGTGTGGAAATTTGTCCGGGCCCCGCAATGGCCCCGACCAGATTTCCCCATGACAGCCATAATTCCGTTAACCAGACTGCGCCCCGACTTGATTCGGCTTAAGCCACCCAGTGTAACATTTGAAATCCGCGTATAAATATTTTCAGTCATTACCCTGTCATTAACTGTATATTGAACAAACACGCTTGATATTCTGAACGCGCTCTATGGTGCGGCATGGGAGAACCTTGCAGTTCTACCTACCGCCTGTCACGGCAGACCCAGAACAGACGTGCAACGTGTCGAAATCTATGTCTAAGTCAAGGTTGAAGTTATCGTTCAAAGACTTCCATCATCAAGCGGTGCATACAGGGTGAATCCTTTAACTCTGTCAACACGTCACGGGTATGTTGGGGCTGCTCAGACAAGCATTTTCAGGTAACACACTTATGGTCGGAAACTCCTCCTAACGGCTGTGGAGGAGCATTTTTGTGTACCGAGCATTTTTGAGTCAAAGTCTAGCACAATTACTTGAGGATGTTCCTCTTGGACTTCCCCACGGAATGTGGTTACAACATGATGGGGCACCATGCCACTACAGTCTCATTGTGCGGGAGTATCTCGACGAGAAGTACCCAGGTAGATGGATTGGAAGAGGTGGGCCCATTGCATGGCCTGCTAGATCCCCGGATCTGATTCCCTTGGATTTTTATTTTTGGGGCAGAATGATCTGGTGTACCCCGAAAACGGTAGACTTGTAGCCACGGAGATGGATTTGGTGGCAAGGATTATGGCTGCAAGTGATGTCGTTTGAGACGAGCTCGCTAGAATACCTGAGAAAATGACCAGACGTTCCACGGAGTGTCTTCTGCAAGGTGGCGGACACTTTGAACATCGACTGTGAAAGATCAGTTTAATAATGTGAAATTTCCGTACCACAAGAATTGTTTTTGTTAGTTTTTTCATATTTATAAAAGTTCTTCAAAGTTTATCATTTTGTTGATGTCACGTAACAAATTTGTAAATCGATCTCACGCCTGAATGAAACGTTGGGTCGCGAGTAATCATCTCTGATTCATTTCCCTACGAGCAAACCCTGGGTACCAGAAAAAAAAATCTTCAAAGCCCTCCACAGCCGTTAGGAGGAGTTTCCGACCATAAGTATGTTACCTGAAAATGCTTGTCTGAGCAGCCCCAACATACCTGTGACGTGTTGACAGAGTTAAAGGATTCACCCTGTATATCAGAGCGTAGCCGCTTTCAAGTGCTACTGCCAAATGGTTTTAAGACATGTAAGATAAAATTTTTATTTGATAAGCAACTTTACTTAAATAAAGTAAATATCTTCGTTTTGATTTTTTATTACATTTTTGTTTACGATTGCTACCCCAAAAGTAAAGAATAAGAAAAGGGTAAGTTTGAGGCTTGCTTTCCGCAGGGCTGCCATATAAGGGCCAAATCGTTTGTACTGTTGATGTTCTATTCTAGCGAGCGTAACATTTCTAGGTGGGCGTGCTCAGTTCGCCAGGTTAGCGCCTCCATTGTAAATCGTTAATCTGGCCAAGGCCCCATCAGGGCCCCGACTCAATTTCCACTCGGGTTTACAACCTGTTTGCGAGTAAAAAAAGTTGCCCGAAAATGACACACTCTATTAGGTATGTAGAAAAAAAAAGCTTCGAGCATTCTAATCAGCGGAGCGTGAAATTCAAATTTAAACTGAAGCTTGCGCTGAGATCTAGCCAATGCTCAATTTTTGAGGCTTATAACTATGAGACCATCGATCGACTGCCCAGCCTTGGAGCTAAGCTCGAGGCAATGTATAGCTGCCAAAGCTCGGCAGATAACAAACAACCTCGGACTGCGCCAATCGTCAATATTAGCAATTCTTCCTCAGGTAGTCGCATCATTTTGCGAGATCCGAAGGGAAAATCAACGGTTGGATCAACTAAATTGGGTGTATCTGCGTTCGAACGGGGCGTACGCGGCTCCATCAGCCGCGTATCTTATCCGCGCATCCAATTTCTAGTAATCTCAATTTGCGCCTTTGTACCTCGTCCTCGTCGTCCTGCAATTAGCAGCCGTCGCTGTTCTTATCCGAGCCAATGACGCGGTGCACTCGAAGTAAATTGTGCCTTCGATCCTCATAGCAGCGTCGCCAACTTGTCATTACGATAGTTATCATTTTTCTATCGATGCTCCGCCGAGGCGTCGTCACCGCGCGACTCTGTCATTGACGTTACGATACGATGAATCAACAGGATTCTATATTTTCATTACCGAACGTTGTGACAAACGATCGCGAAACAGCGTCTCCTTTATTCTCATGTCGCCGTTGAACTGCTGGCGAGGAAGATAATAAATTGCCTGTCCAATTTTTTACGCGCACATCTTCCTGGAGTACGAGGAAATTCCAATCGTTTCGCGAAGATGCAAACAGACGTGTCGCTGAGCCTGGTCCGGGATATTATCGTCAGCTACCATGAGATCACGTTCAAATGGACACTAGTGTCGATCATTCGTCTTACATGCCTTGGAACAAAGAAGCTTCCATGAATTCGACGATTTAACAACGCGAACGATTTGAAAAAATCAGACAATTACGGAATCGTGTTTCTGAAGGCGAACTTCACAGCCCGTAAATTCATTCAACGTCCAACGAACGAGTTTTGGATATTCCAACGGGATTTCGTTTCTAAAATCGGAAATTACCCCGCACTATCGGTGAAATTTTTCGAACACGGGGGGAAAATGTAGCTTTTGTCTCGTTGATCAAATGTGTCCGCAAAAATGCTATCTACACCTTGTAAACGACCTTCGAAGGTCATTATTTGCGGATGGACGAGCAGGCATAATATCATGATGTAACAGTGATATTCAGTTTAGATAATAACAACGTTTGGATAAGAATGATAATTATTATTGTTATTGGCGCTGTGCTTAATAATAATATAATAATGGTATAATATTAATTATTATAATAATAATCGCACAATTATGAATTTATTCGTATTTGCAAATAAGTGAAGTATGAATAATTTTGTATTCATGTTCACATCAAAATCACGATGTGAATAGATTCGTATTTGTATTAATGAATAGAACTGTGCTAAACTCTGTCGTAAGCTAACTATGATGCTACGGATAGCACGCGATCTCCCTGCGATTTGAACACGTGATCCCGACTTAATTTCGGATTCCAAAATTGTCAGAAAATGAAATCTTTCCACCCGGAAACAAAGTCGAGCGTCGGTTTGAATTTGATCAAATCCGAACGACTGCCACTGCTTCCGTCTATTAGCCGGTCTCCGTCGTGATTCCAAGATTGAACGGATCCTCCGATGGTAGAACGAGAACAATAACGGCGTCGAGAAAATCAATAATCTCACGTTTCCTACCTGAAAAGCTCTCTCGAACCGATTGTCCGGCCCGAGCGAGTGATGATTCGCAAAAAATTGAACGACCCCGAGACTTTCAGCCGAAGCTTCTTGGCCTCATCCCTCGGAGCAACGAGGGCTAGCCGGAAACCCTTCGGGGATTCTCGTTCCATGAAAGAAAACGCGATCCAGATAACTCCGCTGCCGCGATCTCGACGATAGATCATCCGTCAGACTCCGCAGTAAGCTGTGCGCCAGAAAAAGAACCTCATCGACAAAACAGAGAAAGAACGAGCTATGATTCGGAATGATTCGAAGAATGTATAGGGTCCACTGAGAAAAAGTGTGTTAATCCCAAGAAAATTGGATATCTTGGATTTTATTTGCTATTGCCAAGACAACATGTGTAAAAATGAATAAGTATTTCGTTGTACTTGGGAAATCACGGTCTAAAGGGACACGATTCATTGACAAGAACAAATTCTTTTCTCTCGAGATAAATGATTCTAATTTGGAGAAAAGTATGAGCTCAGAATAAGAAAGCGAAGCTCTAATCGTGAGAAACTCTAATAACAGAATGTTATCTTCAGTCTAAGCATCTAAGTATTCGCGGAAAGAAAATCCACGTTCCAACAGCTGCAAGTTAAAAAATTTCTTGGGATAAACAAATATAATAGTGGATGAGAGAAGAAAAGAGCTTATCTTAACGAGCCAGGTTTTCTCGCAACAAAGAAAATGTTATCTTACTTAAACATATTATATTCTTCTAAGAAGAAGTTCTTCCAGACTTTTTTCAAAAGAAAATCGTACGAAGACTAACGAAAAGAATAATAATAATAACAACATTTCATTGAACCCATAATATTATCATTATTGCGCAGCTCTCCGTAAGTACATCATTTTCACTTATCAGTATTGTTATTCGCTTGAGAAAGGTCTTAGGAATTTAGTATAGATACTCTCGTATATTGTTATTGCTGAAATGAAATAGTCATTATGTATTTTCGGTATTTTCGTTTTTCTATCTTAGCTATGGCCTGATAATTACTTTATTAGAGTAACAAAAGTTTGTCGTACCGATATTACCAACTTTATCGTCCTGAAGAGATACGCGTGCGATAGCCGAGAGAACTAGGCGTTTGCGTTAATTGCGATTGATAGGCAGGAAAAGCGAGCGTCTGGGTTCGATCCCACGCGAGGTTGAAATCAGTTGAGTTTGTAGTTACATATATGTCTGGATATATCTAGGAGGAAAGAGAAGAGTAAGATTTGATACTCGAATGAAAAGTTGAAAAATATTTTTTTTTCGAATTTTTATCATAAAATAACTTGTTTTTCATCCCGAAAATATTTGCTTCAGTCAGATAAACATATTTTCAGGGCGAGACTTGATTCCCCTGAGAGAAGTCAATTTTGGAAAGTGTCTGCTTCACACAAATGAGAATCTGCTTAAACGAAGAGAATATTTTCTCTACGCGAGATATTCTTTATTCTCGGGGCAACAAAATATTTTGCCAGCATTGTACAAGTACACCATTTACTTGAGCCGAGTCAAATTTATCCGAGTCAAGTGCCTTTTGTGGCGTTCAACCATTAGATCAGTTGAATTTTGTTCTACACTGTGAAAAATCGAGAGTGAGCGTGGAGTTTTTTTTCAGCGCAGAATTTGAAGAAAAAAACTATGAATGTGTTTTTTTCAATGTTCTCGCGGTAGTACTTCATTTGTTAAAAAAAAAAAAAACCTGAAACCATAGCCAGATATCTGCTGATTTCACTTCGCGAATTTTTTTTCTAATCACAAAAATTAAATCCTTCTCGCAGTGAATTTCACTCCAGGGGGATTAAATCGATTGAAAAATATCCACTGAACATTCATTCCGCAAATCACTCCCAACATTTTTCACAGTATATCTTGAATTTGGGGGAAACTCCCGAAAAACATCTCTTTTTCGGCCGTAAGAAATTATTTTTGACGCCGAAAATTGTGGTCTTCTTAATTATCCACTGTTGACTTCAATTTTACCGGCAAAAAATATTCTATAGTTGATTTTTTTTTACCTAATTTTTTAGGATGGTCCATTATGCTCCGGTAATCGTACGTCATCTTGAAAATGAGTGAACACATCGAAGTTATCATATTTTCACAAGAAGAGACAAAAAAATGTGTGACCAAATTTTTGAGGGGGCCATTCTCCCCTACTCATTGATAGTAGGAATGTAGAGCGGTGGATCATGCAAGGAAAGCAAATTTTTAATTCATATTCGCTCGCACATAACGTGATTTTACTGATCGCGAGCCGAGATCAATAGTTTTTCGGAATAGATTCCTGCTACGTCTGTCTACCAGAATATCATATCCCCAGCTACGGGGAACATCAATACGAGGAATGAAAATGATTTTTCAGTCAAGATTATAAATACGTGACTGGCGATGATGACGACATCTCCGTACATCTCGAGAAATTCTGGGGAATTAAAAACATCCGGTTGGTAAATTTGGCCGATTTATTATCCCTGCAATAGGAACTACGTGACGTTTTCAGAGAAACGGGTCGCGGTATTTTGTTTTCTAAACTGCGATTTCATTGGCACGCGATGTGATAATTTCGAATGGAAATGTGAATTGATTCTTTCTTTTGTTCTTAGCAACGTGACGCCATTAATTGACCACCAAGAGATTTTCGAGAAGTCGATTTTCGGATTTATTTATTTTTCTCGTAGTGTAAACCTCGAGGCAAATTTTGACCCGAAACGAAGTCTGTATCTACAATATCGTAAAGATATGATTTTTTTTAATACCGCACGGTGCAGCGGTCCTCGCTGCCCCTAGCGCTACTTACGTCGCTACAAGTATTTACAATGATGACTACAGCAGTTTTTGTTGATATTACACTATTAAACACAACCATCGGACCCAGCTGTTGTGACACGTGCAATGCCGAAGACGAATACCGTATATCGTTTGCTGAAAAACGCGCGATAGAAACGTGAAAAGAGGCCAAAACTGCTCGGAGAAGGTCAAGATTATCTCTAGAAGACCAGTAATTTGCCGAGGAAGGACCCCAATATGGAGCAGGAATCGCCGATTAACCGTATAACAAGGTGAGCTACAAATATTCAATGTTTTCTATTACTGAAACCGCGTCAAAACTTTAAACGCGTTTTTCTCGAAACTACATTTTTCGAGTGTGCGGGAATGATATCTCAACAATGGTTGTTCCGATCGACTTGGAATTCATACCACACATTTGTAACTCTATTATCTAGAGCGCTACGTCGAGTTTTTTCGATATTGTTAACCGTTTTATTTTTATCAGTGTTTTTAGGTCGGAATGTTTCACGAAAATGAAAAAAAAAATCCGCGTGCTGCCAAAAACCCATTTTTGATTTTTTCGGAAAAGTCCTAGGTAGTTCCATATGCTTGACCATACTAAAGAACATATTTCCATCGCGTATGTTTCAGATGAACCGTGAAGCCGTAACGATTTCCGCAGAACAGTGGGAAAAAAATATTAATGCGCGCGGAGGCGTATATTTCCGACGATTATAGATTTTCTTGAGTTAAAAAAATACGTTTGAAAAGCTGAAATGTTATATTAAAAGTGTAGAGAAATATAAATACAAAACAAGCATTATTTTCTCTCCAAAAAAATCATGAAAATCGAGTCTTATTTCAGCCTCTCCGGGTAGTGTGACCCCTCAACATTTTTCCCTTCCCTTCTGTTCCCTCGCAGCAGAAGGAGCTAATCGCTCATTTCGACGAATATCTTTGACGTTCCAAGTAATTATCTCGGAGGCATATCCCACGTCTTATCTTTGCCCCCAGATTCCACGTCAAAGGTAAACGTTATCCGATACGGATTCTCGTAGTTGGCTCCGAATCAACTCGGAGCAATTAATAAAACCCCTATCCTGTCCCGCGGGCTCGTGAGTCCCGCTTCGCATTCGAGTTACATATCAGACGGAATCCAACGAGCACGAGGCAATAGGAAACGCGTAAAGTGATTTGCAAACTGAAATTCGTGCGTTTGACGGGAGCCATTCGTCGGCTCGAATATCGACGAGGGAACGAGAAATATATCACTCCCGGCGTGAAAACGCCTCTCAAAAATTGGGGAATATGTTGGAAATTCCGCGGAAATTATTCGACGGATATCCAGACGACGCGTGGATCCGGCGAGCAGACTTCGGTCGAGTGCTCTTCAATTTTACACTAGTCAAACTCGAAGCGCGAGGCGTAGAGCCTCGGATTCTATGACCGCCGATCCGTTTCCTCGGTGATGACGAATAACAACGTCGGAAATGTTCGGAGATTTGGCTGTATTCCAAATCGTATTACTTCCGCGAAACGTCGCATCATTCGCTAACGAAAAAATAACGTGTTTATCCTCCAGGAATGATTTCGTCGCGATAGCGATAAATCGCGATGAGATCGAAATGTTTGCTGCGAACAACGACGTTGAAAAATTCAATTACATTTCAGAATTCGTACTCAAATATCAAATGCATACGACAATGGATCGCGATATTTGAAAAATACCTTTTTTTCTACAAATACTAGTCTGCGAATCAAGACGCTAATTTTCAAATTTCTCTTGTTGCGAGCATCAAAAGCTCTGAGATCATCGTGATGTCAAAAGCTCGAAAAAATTGGCAATGTTTTACCATCTCAAAAATTGGATGCGATCACAGATTTGAACAGTTCTCTGTTTATGTATGTAATGTAATTTAATGATTTCATGATTTTCTTCGGTGCGATGGACAACAGTGTAAGAGAAGAATGGAAACTAGGTCAGTAGTCATTCGGATCAAGCATGCGCACTTAAACATTCAAAGTGGTGTAGAAATTAAACAATCAGGATTTTGAAAAATGAAGTCATATGTTTGATAAAGTATTTATTTAACTAATAATTGAATTTAGAAATAGCGTATAAAATCTTCACGATAAAAAAAAACAAAGTCATTAGAAAAATGCGAAACGCGCACACTCGACCCGTATTGCGGGTAAGTGAGCACGCTCGTGCGGGGTAAGTGTACGCGTCGTTTTAATTAAAGTTATAAACGTCTCAACAGCAAATTATCTCAATCGCTTGAATCCTTTTCACTAGAGACTTAGTTCTTTGATAATCTGAAATGATTAGACAAAGTCGCGTAGGAAACCAATAAGTAATAACAGGTAATAAGAGATTGACATATTAACATAGAATCACATCGAAATCAGTTGCATGAAAATTAACTGGAAATAAAATATAATATAGTAGCAATGATCGGTAGGAGTTTTACGGGGAATTGTCTCGGCAGTGATCACCCACACAAAAAAAAACAAAATTTTCCGAACCAATTCATCGTTACTTCGCGTAAGACACGAGCGCGTGCGCAGACTTACCCCGTACGGACTTGTCCTGTAAACACGTATGCAACTTCACCGTCAACAAACCGATCCTCAAAAGTTATGCTGGAAAATAAACCTTAATGAATTACTGACACGAGAAAAAAGCTTTCACCGTTGTGATTATCCGCAGTACGGGGTTACAATCTTTTCCGTGATGGCGAACGTAATTTTTGCGGTACCCGATTCTTGTTACATTGAGAAACAAAGGAAGGGATTATACGAGGTCGCTTTCCATGGTCTAAACTAATTCCCTGCTAATATACCTTCAAATTGCCCGTGCATGTCGCCACCCCCTCGCTGCCCCTTTGGAAATAGAGGGGATGCCCCCCACTCACCCTCTGCGCACAGTTACCCCAATGACTCTGGTTTACGATGACGTAAAAAAATCGGCACCGATCGGTTGACAATCGTCGTTTTCATTCTCGCCGAAGCGACTGTGTTGTCGGTGGGTAGAGTGGAGCCGAACGAATCTGCGGTGCCGTTTCAATTATTTTTGGATCACGCACGCACGAAGATTCGGCGATATTCAATTGCCTCCGTGACAATGTCGAAGGTCGCGTTCGCAACGTCGGTTCGCAACGGGTTGGTGGGAATTACGAGGATACGTCATACGTTGATGGATCGCTCGTTCGGGGGTAAAGTTGAGCGGCGTGTATCCCCCGTCGTCGCGTTGCTTTCAGCGGGGTCGAAAATGAAAGTTCATCAAATCATACGAGCTCGACGTTCATTTCCACTCTCATTCGGCATCCATCAGCAGCGTTGAAGGGCAGCCCCGTACGTCTAGTCGAGGTCGAAGCGCGGGTTATTTTTATTTTCCAGCGAGCAGACGGAACTGGATCTATGATTCCGTTGAGAACACGTGACTGACGTTCATATTTGTTCGTTATTTACCATTATTACGATGTTTTTTCGGAACAGCACTCGCCTTCGCGCTCGTTCTCCGCGCGTGTCGCGTTTTGCCAGATTGAGATTGCAAAGCGGTAAAGTTACGACGTCATCCGGCCGATAATACGACCCGAACGTTCTCGCAGCTCCCCTCGACGCATTAACATTCTCGCGTTTTACGAACTTGTTGCTCTGCCACGCGGCTGATTTGCTTGTCAAAGAAAAGTATAATGAAGAAAATACAACCGTGAAACTTCTGGCACGAAGCCATGACGCGCGTTTGTCGTATGGGACGGATATTTACACGGCGATCAAACGTCACCTGCATACGAACGTCGGGTAACGATCTACGAACGGCGGAAAGATACTTTTTCTAAACACAAGCGGTTCGTCTTCGTTCGAAAATACATTTGACCAACGAACGACCGACGTGACCTTGAAAATATCCTTTCAAGATCGTTTCATTCTCGGAATACAAATTACCAATTTATCCTGATCGATATCCTTAAAATGTCAAAAATCAGCTTGTTGTCCCGAATTTTTACAGATAAAACGATAAGAAACGAATCGAATGCGCTGTCTTGTACATGGATATTTTTTTCGCGCGCCAAGTGCTCAGCACGAGGGGAAGGAAGTGTACCGCGAGCCTGAGGGCGGAAAAAAATTCTAAGAATTTCAGAAAACTGCGATTTTTCTCGAGATACCTAGTCACCCTCGACTTGTCAGCGAATTTTGATGATTGACGAGGAGGATAGATTGATGGCCCTAACGATTAATAGCACCGATTTTTGTCTGTACACGAATAAAAGCATCGTACACATTTCTTGTCGATCAACAACGGTTTTATTCATCTTTTCAGTACACTGGCAAAAAGGATAGCTGCGGTAACCATTTTCTGGTTAGTCTCCACATGCTAGATGGTCGGGCCCCGTGTCCTAGTAGTATTGTGAGTCGAACCATGTTGGATCGGCGCGGCAACTATCCATCAGTTAACTGGCGTTAGACAGGGACGGTGGCTATCCGGCATAGTAATGCTACACATGCAATAGATAGGGATCGCAACTATCCCGGTATTTTAGGTCAAGTCGCCCTGGCGAAGCGAACGCGTAGTAGAATTGTTCCGACTTACCATCGAATATCTTTACGTACTTTTCAAGGTCCCACTGGTTTAATTTTTCCATCACCCACTTGTCCGTGTTTTCACCGCGAATTCGAATTGATAAATAAAGCCAATGGGAAAAACAATGCACGCGTATGTTCGCAACGTACGCAGTTGTCGCGCCATTTGCATATATACCGCGCACTGACAATAATTATTTAGCGAGGCAGGTGCTGGTAACGCGTATCCGCTGGGATAGGCGTGACAGATATCTAAGGGATCGCTCGAGCGTCAATCTTGACGCTTACCACGGCTATCTCATGCAGCCCTGTTCGGAAGCATTATAATTAGGCAGTCGCGGCCATACGGATAGGGACAGCGACGATTCGCCGATGGCTATCCAAAGGATGCTTGCTGCAGCTATCCTTTTTTTTCAGCGTACGTCGTGAGGAAAAATTATTGGGCTGAATACCAATTAAAGCATCATTCTGGTTTCAGATGCTCAAAATGAGAGCTATTCTCGTACATTTTTTTGAGAATTCATTACCACAGATATTGATACCGAATTTGTTGAGCTTGATATATACACTCTGGAAATACGTAAAACAAGTTTTTTTTAATTATTTCAAATACTTTTTGTACACAAAAATAACGGGCTGCACGAACATAACTTCTCGAAAAGTAGACATATCGCTGGCGGCGTTGATATCTCAGTAGCGGACTGTTTGAGGCAAAATAAATCAATAATATGCAGATTCAGTATGACTGTGGTTAAATTTTTCTGTCATGAAAAATTATGAAAAAGTCTTACCTTAATGACATAGTTAGACTGGTTAAATCTGTCTAGAATTCTTACACGATACAGTAGGATGCATATAACAAAAATCGATTTCTTAAAAATTAATCAATTTCAGGCATATGCAATTTATGTTATGTTCGAAGGAAGAACTCACATTATTTTATTGTAAGTATTGGTAAAGATATATTTAAATAAAAAAGTATGTAAACGCGCGTGGTTTGTAACATGTACGTACTTTAGTTGAAGATTTTCTTCAAGCCCTCAAATATTAGGTGAATCAAATTACAACAATCGTAGGTGCTAGTATTCGTGATAAAATCGAGTTTCGTGATTTTATTCGAGGTAGAAATATTTTGCTGCTTCTATTCGTGAATAGCTCTTCTTCGGGTATCTACACTTTTCGTGCCGAGATTTTTCGTGCTATCGTTCGTTAGGGCCGTCGAAATAAATGACTCGCCAGTCTCCGCGAGTATCAGCTATGCCGTAACCACTTTCTCCAATGGAAGGTAAAGATACCTGTCCAAACAGTCACAGACGGAAGCGGCCAACGCTGGAAACGTTGCACAACCCTTCGATGATTGCACGAGCAATAATTGATCAACGAAGAAACGATTCCGCGGTGTGCGCGAGACACGCGCAGAACAAGCTGGAATAGAAACTGGAATTCGATCAAAGATCGATCGATGCGATTTCAGAGCCGGAAATAACGTGTCCGAAAATTGTACCGACGGTATTAGAATTTGGTATGTTTCATATATGTGCTTTAATAATTTGGTATGCTTCATATTCGGATTTCGATTTACAACTGAGGCTGTTTTTTTTTTGTTTAAATGTCCCTGCTCGCAGAATTATTCTTTGACGAAAAATGATGATGGTTTCCGGTATACAGAGCTAAAATGAACCGATAAAAAAATCGACGTCGCCTCGCCTAACGCCCAAGTCCGTAAAAACCAATTGTTAATTAATTCTCTTATAGCCGATAACTCATGAAAAATTCAACTTATCAACTCCAGCTTTGGCACACGTGATCTGTCAATGGTGAAGAATGATATGACATAGTAGCGAGACGTAATAATCGTAAAAACTGTTCCTTCCGTTGTTTGTCTTATCATGCGAATTTGATGGTCTTTCGCTGATAACTCTTGACCTAATCAATATTTTTCGACGCTGAAGATCTAGTTTTGTAGATTTTACGTAATTCAACAAAAAAGTATTGAACTTTTTTCCTGCCAAGTCAAAATCTCACCGGATATCGACAAAGAACCGCAAATTCGCTTGTAAACCGTATGAATACGCACAATCTTGTGCACATCGGAGGGGTTGCGTCTAGATGCCATTCGATTGTCCGTATTTTGGGCTACCTATAAAAAAATGCGAGCCTAAAATGCTCATTTTAGAGCTCATTCGATTGTACTATGTCTTTTCAGAAATATTATCACGTCATCATCTCATCCGAGTCAAAACTGGAAAAAGCCAACATCTGAGCTAGAAGCCATCGTGTGATTGCTCATTTTAGTAAGATAATGAAACTGATTGTAAATCTCATATTTATACGCTATCCATGAAAAAATCGCGGAGTCTCAATTGTTTTCTGAATTGATGGTTAATCATATTCAAATACATATACTAATTGTAACTGCATGCATGTTAACTAATCTCTCGTATCCTATTTTTATTAAATTCTCGGAAATATCATGAAATATAATGTTATGAAATAATAATAGCACGTGTTCGTCCTGCCGTTATTAAATCCGAAGATTGTCTGGGCTAACGAACAAAATGCGTATTTCGTTGTGTGACCTCTGTTTTGGGGCAAGGCGTTTCCGCCCTCTCCACCGGGGACCGAGGTCTAGCCTATCGTTGATTCTAAATGCCTTGGTGATAGGGAAACCGTGAGGTTACAAGGAATAGTACCCTGATCAAGTGCGTGGAACGATTAGGTGGAGTGAGATTCACGTTGGGTACTAACGTAGGTGAGGATTGTTCGACGGAGCGAGTTTCACGCTGGGCACGAACGTAGGTGAGGATTGTTCGACGGAGCGAGTTTCACGCTGGGCACGAACGTAGGTGAGGATTGTTCGACGGAGCGAGTTTCACGCTGGGCACGAACGTAGGTGAGGATTGTTCGACGGAGCGAGTTTCACGCTGGGCACGAACGTAGGTGAGGATTGTTCGACGGAGCGAGTTTCACGCTGGGCACGAACGTAGGTTAGGATTGTTCGACGGAGCGAGTTTCACGCTGGGCACGAACGTAGGTGAGGATTGTTCGACGGAGCGAGTTTCACGCTGGGCACGAACGTAGGTGAGGATTGTTCGACGGAGCGAGTTTCACGCTGGGCACGAACGTAGGTGAGGATTGTTCGACGGAGCGAGTTTCACGCTGGGCACGAACGTAGGTGAGGATTGTTCGACGGAGCGAGTTTCACGCTGGGCACGAACGTAGGTGAGGATTGTTCGACGGAGCGAGTTTCACGCTGGGCACGAACGTAGGTGAGGATTGTTCGACGGAGCGAGTTTCACGCTGGGCACGAACGTAGGTGAGGATTGTTCGACGGAGCGAGTTTCACGCTGGGCACGAACGTAGGTTAGGATTGTTCGACGGAGCGAGTTTCACGCTGGGCACGAACGTAGGTTAGGATTGTTCGACACAATTCAAAAATACTATAGTTTATATTTGAGTTAAGTGCAGATCGTGTACAAACATGAAATGATAATCGGTTCGGCGAGAAAAATCTCAGATACGAGTCGAAGTTCAGACTTGCGTGATTCAGTGCTTTAAGATTTGGAATAATATTCGAGTTTGTGATTTCGTTCAAGATTTAGCAGGATTCAGAGGATTCAGAGGATTCAGAGTTATGTTTTAGAATATTCCGAAGTAAGGACTTGGAATATTCCTGTCGTTCAAGATTTAGCAGGATTCAGAGGATTCAGAGGATTCAGAGTTATGTTTTAGAATATTCCGAAGTAAGGACTTGGAATATTCCTGTCGTTCAAGATTTAGCAGGATTCAGAGGATTCAGAGGATTCAGAGTTATGTTTTTAGAATATTCCGAAGTAAGGACTTGGAATATTCCTGTCGTTCAAGATTTAGCAGGATTCAGAGGTAGTAGGATTCAGAGTTATATTTTAGAATATTCCGAAGTAAGGACTTGGAATATTCCCGTCGTTCAAGATTTAGCAAGATTCGGAGGATGTAGAATATTGGCCAACCTTTCGAGAAGTCTCTCTCAAGCGAATGACAAAAATGTTCGGTTTTGGGCGCGTATTTATACCCGAAAAAAGAGGCGTAGCTTGTCCCCTCCACTGAGATTTTTCCAGAGGAACAGTGATGCTCTATGCAGATTCTGGTATGAAGGCCGAAAATAATAGAGTGGGGGATGCTCAAGTTAAGGGAAGATATTTTCTGTAAGGTCAGGATTCGTGGAAAGCGAGATGCGATAACATTTTCCTCGCTTCTGACGTCACCAACCGTGGTGCTTGGCAAAAGGGATACGATGCTACGGATTTACTAACAGCTGTGTGTCGGAAGTTGCGGGGACGTAACAATAATACTCTATTCTCAAATTTGTTATTCCTCAGTTTAGTTGAGGATATCATTTTTATAAAATCTGCGTTTGGATCAAACCAGTTCTGAAGATTCGAATTGGATAGTAGAAATCGAAGAAAAAATCGCGATAGTCTTAATTGTAACACATTCATACTTTTGTACGTTCTTCCGTATAAGAGGCATTCGTCCTCAATCCAGCCACCTATTTTTTCCAATGTGTGTGATTTTTTGGAGCTTCGACGCCAAAGCTTATGTCCACTGAGAAATTTGTTCTGAAATTTGATGTATCGTGATAAATTTGTGGCGGGCCATACAGTTTTTTGTATAAAGGTTATAGATTTTTGGTGCGAATTGAAAAAAAAATTGATTAAAATAAAATTCTGATTTAAAGGGTCTAAATGATAAAATAAGGTTGCAAATGCCATGTTCACGAATTTCACAGATTTTTTTCTTAAAAAAACACGAATCTGAATTATGTGGCAAATAGAAGTTTTTCAGTTAAACATGAGATTGGAGCGAAGAAAATAAATCTCAACGAATTTTTTTTCAACTTTTCATCGATGTCAACATTTTTCAATAATCCTTGACACTCTTTGACTTGACAACAATTTTTTAACATTTTACTTGATCATTGTAGGATCAAACAACAACTATTTTTATTGAGTAAAATAGTTTTAGGTTTTAATTTGTGAGATTGTTTTCCCAATACTGTTGTATGAAAAAATAAAAAAAATTGTTTTGAAGCAAAAAAGTGTCGAGGATGTATAAAAAAATGTAATACGGATGACAAGGTGAAAAAAAATCCGTTACCATTTATTTTCTTCGCAGCTTACTCTCGTCTCACTCTCGTGTTTAACCGAAAAACTTCTATTTGTCACATAATTTGACGTGAAATTTGCTGACGAAAAAGAAGTGTCGCAACGAAAAGTGTTAGTAAACAAGTAACTTCGGCGTCGAAGCTCCAAAAAATCCAAAAAAAATCACGGAAAGTCTATCTAACGCGTAGAAAAGTGTGGATTTTTTTTAGAATTTTCAGAGGCATTGGAAAAAAATGGGTGGCCGGAGAGGAGGAATACTTCGTGGTAGAAAACCGCTCAAGGTCACGACGGGCAAAATATTCGCCGATCAATTTCGTTACTCGTTAGTCGGACGTTCTCCGGAAGAAATCGAAACGAGTAGTAAGACTCCAACTACGTCGGCCAAGCCTCGAGCGTGCAATTACGACGTGGACCGTGGCACGTATAGAATGTTTGCCTGACACGTTTAAAATATTACTCCTCGGATAACCTTCGCGCGCGAGCGTTCAGAGTCATAAAGACCTCGTCGAATGCTTCTCCGAAACTGGCCTGCGGAGGGGCACAGGTCCACGATGCTCGACGAGGATCGTCACGAGTCATAGTTTCGTTCTCCCAGAAACGCGATTCGCGAACAAGTTTTTATCACTTCCGGTTGGCCTGCATCCATGAAAAGTGTGGGGGATGGGGTCGCCGCGGAGTACATAACTCGCGGCAGTCGCAGGCACGTGAAGGGTTGTTCACCCGATATTCGCGGAATGTTAGCGTGCACCGCGGTACTACGTTATCAGTATCTGACACGCTACTACCTCTGACAACGAGTGGTGTGCCTGTCTTCGAGCTGCGGCGCAAACCAGCCGAACGACTCGGCCGTGCGGGACCGTTTGGCCGCAGCTGAGACGCGAGTTACGTTGGCTCGACGTGGATGGGTTAAGCTGGGTCGACTTCGGCGGGGTCAGGTCAGGTACGATGAACTGCAACCGCAGTGAAAATAGACCTCGCGGTATTCCGGAGTCACCTTCCGGTCGTCTCGCGATACGATTAGACCACGATGGAGATAACTAACGTTGCTCGACGGACTTGCGACGCAATCGGGTCGCAATTATGACGGGACAGACATTTCCATTGACCGCGATCCGCGAAATCACGGGGATCCCCGTGGAGACTGGCATTCGGAATGGTTGCGCAGATCGCGTGGTTCTCGCGAGAGAAAAGAGTGATTCGACGAATTGGACATATATTATACGTGTACCACAGAGATATCAACCCTCGCTCGTCTCTTCGCTTGGTCGCGTTGACGGCCACGGACAATATCGTCCTTCGCAAATTGACCTCTCCTCTGTATCTCGGAAAGGAAAAATGCCCGCAGCCGGCTCCTCCCTTATAAAAAAACTTAAGAGCCAGTCGAAAAGACACGCCGACGCGTTTCGAAATCTGTCGGCCGATCTTCGAGTAACGACTACGCAAAGTTGGCACGTGGACACGACACGTCCATAATGTTGCTGTCGGTGTGAGTTTTTTGAATTTCTGAGCGTCACGGGCGAGGAGAAAAAATACCCGCACAGCTCTAGTTTGTAGTTTATCATCCAACGTGGGTCCTCTACTTCCTCTAACTTATGTGGAAAAATTATTATTTCAGAATACTAATAACGAGTATGATTATCATTATCATCGTTGCCATCTCTTGAACATATATTTAATGAACTAATTGCGTTGTTTAACTAGTTGACAATTGTTGTGGCCCCCTACCGATATTATAAAAACTCAACTATTCCTGCCACATGTAGACGTGGATCACTTAACCTCGTTTATGAGACGAGGCACCGGTACGATCCTTTTTCTCCCCTTTGAATTTTGATTAAAATTTTCCGATCATTTCTTGTTACAAGTTACCGCGACTTCGGTAGGTACCATAGTTTAATTACTCATTAATGTAATCTCAGATATAAACATTGTATGAAATTCCTGATGGATACAGACTTGATAATAGCGGCCTATGGAGCTGCCGAAACGTCGTCTGCAATAAAATCATAAGTAATTACAACATGACTGCTACGCCCATGAATCTTCTTCCTCGAGGAATCGAAACCAGTACAGTCAAGACTTCACGACTTACACAGAATAATAACGAAAATTCCAGTACGCCTCGACGAAACGTAAACCAACAAGGACCAGATAAATTGGAGCCACACGACATTGGAACGAGCGATTCATAGCGAAAACAATAGAGCAGTTCCTCGCACTTTCGTGTCAGATGTTGCACGTAATCCTTCTCAGTTATTTGGTTTGATATTCTTTATATTTCAAATGTTGAAAATAAGTTTTTCCTTGTATTTTTAAAATTGAGGCATTATTTTTCAATCAATATACGAATTTCGTACGTTTTTTTTGTTAGAAAATAGGCCATTTCCAGGTACCGAAATGAATACAGTTTTTGGAACGGAGCCAAATCTGGGTAAGTTTTTTTCAATCACATATATACCGATTATAAGTTCCCCGAATGTTTTTCCTTGCTGTCAATTATGGTCCAAGATATGAATTTTTTAGTCAAGTGTCTCAAAATGCTCGTTCGTTATTGGGCAAAATAATGTAGTCGCTAATTGATCGAATATTACTGAAAACTACGTTCTGAAATACTCTAAAGCTAACTGAAGATTCTCCAGAAGGATTCACTACAATCTTAGGAGGACACTTCTAAGGGGGTTAAAATAACCCAAGACAAAATCGTCGATGGTTACCCGCCACGTGGTCGAAAAAGGAGGTTTGAAAAAAAAATATGTACGTTCCCGGATTCCGGAAGCCAAAACTTCCGTTCCATCCCGAGTCGAGGCGAACTTAACGCTTGGAAGAGAACGTAAACAATTCAAGGCTTAATCCTTGGATCGCTGGGAAATGCAAGGATTGCTAGAAAGTTCATAAGTTTCGTACTAAACCACGATTACTCTTCGCGGAAAACAATATTATTCTGACCGACGTTGGACGTAAAACATACCTGAAAGTTTCTCGTGGCAAATGAATTTTTTCACTTGCCTTGGCCTTCGATAATTCCTGGGATCGAGAAGTTAGCGGGGTACGGAAATTGAATACGAATCAGCAATTACATTTCGGCATTACCCGAATGACTGAGGTTCCATAAAAATTGTTCAATTACCATTCAATGTTAAAGGAACATGCCGAGTGATGCGTTGTTTTCCCTACAGGCAAGTCGATAAAACGATCGAAATTTGCCCTTCTCGGTTGGCGTGTTCCTACAATTACACAGGCCGACAAAATTCGACGGAATTTCACACCCACGGACCGGACCTGGTACACGCGGAGGGATTTGATGCGCTGAATCCGAATCTGAACTCAGAATCGCAAAAAACGTGCTTTTTTCTTATGTTTGTGCTTCTCTTGCATCTAGAATTTTCATTCAATTGCAAATCTGGGTACGGAATCAGAAAGCTGCAATCTTATACTTCGAAAACCACTCCGCACTTTTTTGAAACGGATTTCTACAAGCCGAGATATCGTTCTTTGAAATTTTGAAAATTCAAGTTTTAAATTATCGCAATGGCACAAATACATGGCCGCATATGGTTTTGCACGAGTATTTGAGGTTATTTTCTCCAACCAAAGCTATTCCTAATATTTTTCAGATTTCACACGCACCAAATGTGAGTTCGATCCATGTTTTACATTATGTTGTGCGGTATTTGCTAGCTCGCTGTTTATAATTCGACGCTTACTATACCCGCCATATTGAATTTTTTAATACTACACGTGTGAAGCGCCAACTGGACGTATCACATGACAAAATAGACTTTACACGTAGAAAATCAAGTAGGAGTTTATTGTTGAACCGCGCAGATATTTTTTCCCATGTATTTCAGTATCATTTGAAACTTGAATTTTCTACATTTCAAAAATCTATTTCTCGGCTTGTAAAAATCCGTTTCAAAAAAGTGTGTAGTGGTTTTTAAACCAGAAGATTGTAGCTTTCTGATTCCGTGCTCAGATTGGAAATAGAATAAAAATTCTAGATGTGAGCGAAGCACAAACAAATCGCAAAACCATGTTTTTTGCATTTTCTGGATAGGATATCTCGAAAACCTGGGTGATGGAGCGATTCTAAGTTCAGATTCGGATTCAGTGCATCAAATCGCAGTCTGTGGGTGTGAAAATGTGCTGACCCGTGTTATCTGCCTATTGCACGCGCTAATCGCTACGAATAACGCAAACGCTCGAAAGACAACCAACGGATGAATTTTTGAAGTTGCGAACGTTCGCCGATGGACGAAGTTATTCGGCACCACGATTGAAGGCTACGCCCGACGCACAGTGAGCAAAAATGGAAATAATTCCAGTGCCACGCCAATTTCTGTCATGCGGCCGTATTTTTTTTTTTTTTTTTAATTACTTCAAAATGTCATAAATTTTGAGCTGAAGGTGCGGAAGTCAATACATTTGTCAAGGATTTTTCTCGATTCACACAAGGTAAAATACCCAGTTACTGACCCCGGTCCAATTTCTGACCTTTTGAGCGTTACTTCGAGTTGAATAAAAAAAACTGTATCTTTAATAAGTAAATACATTTTTTTAAAGTGAAAGTGATTTAATCTCTACCTCATTAATGTTAAATACAACGACACAGAAAATAATAACTGCATAAAAAAAATCTTCAAGCCTGAAGTGACTATGACCACTATTTTCTAGCTATAGTCTAAGCAGTTTGAGTAAGAACGTACGACCGTTGAATCTGTGACCTATGTATCTTGTAAGTATGAAAATGTAATTAAAAATATACTGATAGATCGACCATTCACTAGAATTTGGTTTAAAATATGTAACGAGCACATTAAGCTACATTTTATTACTTGAACGTGAGGGTCAATAACCAGGCTCAATTCCTAAGGTATGACGCAGTTATTGACCCTCGAATTATAATCTATAGCAGACAAGGTTATCTGTTTAGTAACACATCCATAAAATATTAAAATAGTAATATTCATATGTTGGATTATTTTCGACTATTTTTCATAATTGCAGTGATAAAATAACATTTAAGATTGAATTTGATATGTGAAAAATTAAATTTTCGATACTCCGTACGTGAATTTGAAGGCCAGAAACTACGCTACTGTCAGGGTCAGAAACTGCAACAGAAGGAATTCTCAGGCTCAGAAAAATGGGTCTTTGAATATCAATTTTTAAAACATTAATTCAAATTATTAATCCAATTCAAATAATCATTTCACGCATATGACCTTATTCTGAAAATATTTTGTTTAACTAGTTGATAAATTTTTAAATCTCTTCTTTAGGTCAGGTTTCATAATAATTATTCTAGTATAACGTCAACGGTCACTCTAAAAAGGGCTCCTTGCCTTAAATATGAGTGTTGTACGTTGAGTGATTTTTTTACTTATCGATGACTAAAAAATCTATTTCGTCTTCATGAAAGTATTTATTTTTTTACCGAAAATCTATACTACTACTGCAATTAGTTAGTTTATGGATATTTTGAATGTCACAACTGCTGTGATAAGGTGTGAGAAAAAAGTGTTGAATTTTAAACCTAAAATAATGTTAAGCCCTAGATTTAGATTAAAATCGTAATATTGATAAACGTGAAAGTAAGAAATACCATATGGAATGAAACTCGGCTGATTCATTAGTCGCAGCTTTGCTAGTTAATGCTAAGCAGATACACGAATTTATAAACTACAAAAATCACTTTGGGGTTTATGATTTTTTGATAATAGAGTAGCGGACTATCGGATTTCTCGAATTTATTGGATTATTAGATTTGCTGGTTCGTGGAGGCCAAGGTCGTTAATTTGAATTAAAACGAAATCCTCGGCTCATTTATTGATTTCCGCACCTCGGCTGAAAATGTATAACCTTTTACAGAGAATAAATAAAATTGGCGCGTGGCAGCGATCGTTTCCATTTTCGCCTAGTGTGCGGCGGGTCGAGGACTTTCCTCGACCATTTCTAGTTCCTAAGATCGACTGGAAATACTCGTAAATGGCACGGCTGTACAGGCAGCCCTTGAGCGTTACGCCATGAATAAGCAATCGTTTTCGACGTCGAACGGGAACAGAGTTGATCGGCAGCACTTTTTCCTCCAAGCATTATTCTCGTCGAGCTAAACACCGGTGGAAAATTCGACGCGTGGTAACCTAATTTCTCGGCCGAAAAGTTTACCCCGTCAAACTCGGGTCGAGAAAACTCGTCGAATCGAATTGCTACGACGAACAGACGAAATTAATCGCCGCTGTGGGGCCGAAACGAGTTCATTTTTCGCAATTATCAGAGAACCCGGCGAACGGAAGTTTTAGCTTGAAATAATTTGCATCGCATTAAAAATGATGGTAAAAATAACGTTTCCGCCTCGCTCGCGGACCATCGATCTTCCGCTGTCGGTGAAACTCATCTCATCACCGCCGTCGGTTCATCCGTATCGTATATCTCGTGGGCGAACATCCTGGAGCGAGTGCTAAAGCTGCGCTGCGAGTAAACAACCTCCTCTTCGCGGTGTTTTCGCGTGAAACTGAAAATTTCCAATTTCCATGCCATAATCCGATCGAATACTTCGACAGTTTCTCGCGGCAGCCCGCAATTTCACGTGATCGCTATTCGTCCGGCAATGAAATAACGAGATCGGGATGACGCGAGAAGCTGACTATTTCTTTTCCGATGTCTCTGAAACTTCTGAAAAAAAATAAAAAAATTTATGCGTGAGGAATCCAACGCGTAGAAGAGTCTAGAACTATTCAAAATTGTCAGCGACCTTGAAAAAAAATGGGTGGCTGGATGGAGGGAGAACGCCTTGTCTACGGAGTTCCAGAAGCGAAGGGAGCTGCATCTGTAAAGGGTACGATTTGAAAAGGGTGGCAAACACCTCTGGTGGTGAAAAATCACGAGTGCGCTGCAATTTCGTGGGGTAGTTCTATTGTACTGCTTGCTTTGGCAGGTCGCGACGCAACGCGCTAACCGTGTCGGTCGCTCGCTGTGGTGTTTGTAAATTCATAACCTACATGCCGCGAAGATCGGAATCAGAGTAATGAAAAAAACTTTTGACGAACACCTGCGGCACGAGCGTCGTTTCGTTGCAAAACGAAAACTGCGATGATAAATAACGTCGCTGATGCATCGCAACGTCGAAAGTTTTTGAAACTCCCGACGGGTGCATGCAACGAGCTCGTGGTTCGCATGGTTGACGTGGAAAGCCGTTTTTTTTTACAACGAGCTACGTAAAACTGAGCATTTGCGGTATGGATCATCGTGACAAAAATATCCGCTCACAACCCACCCACCGCCGCGGACAATGAATCCGAATTAACAGTCTTCGTCTTCTTTTTGCAGGTTTGATGTCATGAAACGTAAACTAGAATGCAAGTGGATCTCGTGCGAAGCACGAAGTTTCTCGTGCAATCCCGAGAAATTCGTGGATCGGGGATCGATATGTGCGCGTATGCCAGGAAGTATCATCGTCTCTGAGACCTTTCCCTGGTAGAAATTTGATTCGGGAAATAGTGGGGCGCTAGTCATTGTTTCCATTGGTGAAACTAGCTCTCCACTAGAAATCCCTACCAGTCCCCGGCTGACCATGTAGCGCTGTTCCCTCTAGAGGATAGCGTGGAAAAACTGATAGCGAAAATTAGCAGAAACCTAGCAAACATCAATTTGCATTAGTCATTCGTGTAAATAATCAAATAGTATAATATTTATTATTAATAAAATATTATTATTATTCTCAACACATATTATAAATAATTTGCAGCTGCGTTTAATGTTCGGCTTTACCAGTCTTTCTCTTTGTTCCCCCGCCATTCCAATCTTTCGCCCTAGGCAGTTCATTTGTAGTACCATTAATGTCACGAATAAGGATCGAATCAATTGATGCTGCGGTACTAACATATTCGTCTATATCTTCACTTTCCAAAGTCGAGTCGAACCAAAATGTAATCTCTACGTTACGAAACGTAAATTCGAGATTAGTATAGTATACTTATACATCGAGTATCACAGTTAAAACTGACCTTGATATTTAGCATTTAACGATTCATTTTACGAATTAGTCTACGAATTAATTTCCTTTCACGCCCGTGAGATTCCATGGTTACTTTGAGATTTTAATGTATATTTAATGATTTCAACTTTTATCAACAAATATTTTGATTCACCGCATTATGTGAATATAGGTAGACAAGCAAACATCGAACCAGTTCTTCCACACATTTTCTCATAAACTTCTGCCGGGGAAAACCTAGACTAAAATTCCTATCAGGAAAACTGATATGAACTCGACAGCCGAGGTCGAATTACAATTAGCTAGGGATTCAAAAGGAAAACCTAGACGTGAACTAGTTGATAGCTAGAGTCGAGTGATAACTAGTTCAGTTTTACAGACTGACTTTTAGGCAGCAATTTTTTCCCTTATAGTTTTTCCCTGCATAAACCTGGCAACTGTCTCACCGGAAATGAGGAAAAGCTAGAGCAATTTCTATCAGGGTTTACTCAGCCAGAATAACTAATCATTGTCATATATACATCTCTCTCTCTCTCTCTCTCTCTCTCTCTTCTTATATAATAATTTGTCGTTTTCTCGTTATTTATATTTCTTTTTCAATTTCTCTCATTGCCTCAACGTCACATCTTCATCTGTGCGAGACTCATCCACATTCGTTATCATCGGAGGAGAGTACAGTAGTGCGATCGTTGCGATAAAAATCCAGGTCTGGACGTGAGCCACCGTAATAACCAAATGGACTCATCACTCTCCATTCCGAGATGAGTATTAAGTTTTAAATATATTACTCGCACAACTAATAAGGTTAGGCAAGAAAAGATGCGAGAAAATTGCAGAAATGAAATGTACATATGTATTTCCGATAACGTTTTTTTGCGTAAGAGAGAGAGAGGAAGAGATTCATTGGCCTAGCATTGTGCCATGATTTTCTTTTGTAAAAGACAATCTTCATTTTAAAAATCTGGATTTGTTGTTATTCTACGTTGTCCTTGCGTTCTGTGTAAAGGGCAATGAGTGGGATATGCCCAATCGATTACATTTAATCATTACTGAGATTGCCGCCATCATTTTTGTTATCTTATTGATTATATATATCCGTAAAGCATTGGAAATTACCACGGTAATATTTTTGCACCTGGAGCCTCCTAAGTCACGTTTTATTTTTTTAAATAAATTTTGTTCTTTTGAAGTTTTCATGCTGATTGGAGAAAAAACAAGTAGTAACAAACTAATCTGAAGAATGGCTAGTTACAGAGGAAAGTAAGCTTTCTGTTATTATCACGCACGCCAATTTAGATCTCTGACGATGCGTATCTCAGGTACGTATTAGATAGATACATTTTTCTTCGTTCATGTTGATCGGAAACCGCGCGACGCGATTTTCTGTCGACTCCGAGGATCTGAGGCGAGAATGATAATGGGAATCGAATGACGAAAATATTTGGACCCGAGCGGGTTTTAATCTTCGGTTGTCACACATCCGAGAGGCCTCGCTTTATCACACTCGAGTCGATTCGACCGAATCGATATTTTACCATGCTCGCCATATTTGATGCTTATCTACGCGAGTCAGACGAAAAAGTACGCAACTTGTGTCTCTTTCCGAAAGGGATGGCAACCGAAATTAAATTAAACTAGGAACGAAACATTTAATGGTTTGAATTCAGTTTCGTTCAGAACGAAACTGATCCAACTTCATGAGTTACGTTCACTTCAGAACTGAACGAAATATTTAGCTGCGAAACATTTCGTTCCAAACGGTTCGTCGGTATTTTAGTTCAGTTCGCATTTCAGGAAAGCAGGGGGAAAAGTGAAAAGAAAAGAAAAAGTCAAAGAACCGTTCAGAACGTAATTCAAATCGTTCTTCTCATCTAGTTTCGCTTTGACATCATGCGCTCGTGTCTGAATCCTTCGTATCGTGGTTCTTGTTGTCTGGGTCCCCGGCTCCGTAGTTTTTGTGTTTGGATCCTTCCTGATGTGTCCAAATCCCTGGCTCCGTATTTTTCCGTCTCCAGGTCATGCATTCCGTAGTGTTTCGTGCTTGGATCCCTCGCAACACGGTTCCTGGTGCCCGGGTCCCCGGACTTGAACACACGGGGAACTGCGCTGCGGGGGATCCAGACACTAAAAACTAGAAAGCGCAGGACCTGGACATCGAGAACTATGGAGCCAAGGACCTAGACACCTGGAACTATACTACATACAGGCGCGCGCACACACACACACGCGCTGCCTCGAATCTTGATATTTCGGTTTTCAACAACCGCTTTGATTGGGCTCAGTAACTGACATGCCATCGCAGATGTACCTGCATCGCCATGCAGCTAGAGCAAGCAGAGCCAAACGAAAGAGGGCAAAGAACTTGATCGAGAAGCAATTCAAGAAAAAAACAAATCGGGATCCAAATATATTCTTCTTTGCATTTTGGTGAGCAGAATTTTGTTCTCGAGCAAAATTTGGTTCTTTCATTTCGTTCCTAATGTTGTGTTCCTTTTCGTTCCTATGCAGTTTAGTTCGAACTAAGCCGAATGCAACGGTTCTTTTTAGTTTGTATTAATTTCGGTTTCCATCCAAGTTTTCGTATTCGAATCACGTTTCGCCATTTCCGGTGCTGTAATTATGCACTGTCATCAAGTATGCATCGCAAGGAGCTGATATTATTAGTATTACTTTGTCGAGTAATCGCATCAGCGAATGAAATGTCGTTTCTTCCGATCCAGAGGGGTCGGAATTAATTGTATTTATTCGTAATACGTCGTCTAATGGAACGAACACGACGAGAAATATTGACGTAGGATTGCTATCGTGGGCAAAATCGATTCCGTTGCCTAGGAATTGAGGGGAACAATACAGTGTCGATATGGTGAGCGAAGGTTACGCGTACCTTTCCGGTCAAACTTATTATTAATAGTTCGAACGACGGAATGTTTCTCTCTCGAAATAGTCCCTCTAGCACGACGATCGTCTCCAGGCTTCTCCGCTTCTGGGCGAGTCCTCAAAAGAATTTGATGGAGAAGTCTAATCCAACCGGAAATTGAAACCTGACGGTACGAAAAATATTGCCGGCATGTTTTTTCCCCTCCTGGCGAATAATACAATCTAGCACTCGAAAACGAGTACACTTCGTTCTCCGCTGAAAATAATCGGAGTCACGGCGGAAACGTTGATTTACAGCGAAATGAAAGGCGTACTTCGTAGCTCGTTGCTGTTACCGATAGCCCGACCAAAGGCACGCGGGTCGCGTCGCGTTCCACGCGAAAATCCAGCAGCACGGATGATGATTCGCGTAAAACGTGCCTCGCAGCTTTGGAATCGCGGTCGCGGACTCTCGTCTTCATCGGCCACTTGGAAGGCATATCGACGTTGACTCTTCCAGAAGCAAGCACTCGAAACTTTATCTCACTGTTTCATCGGGGATGGAACTTCATCTCGACAGTCGTACAACGACTCGCTCGTCCCTCAGCCTTGTCGACAGCTATTTCAGTCAAATTTCTTCGAGAAACGTTGACGTTTCATTTGTCGAACGCGTCATCCGAAAAATACGACGTCAACGGGCATAAAAAGATTAATTTTGCCCGAGGGAAACGTCTGACAGTCGATCCAATACGTCGACGATTCGAACCACCACCTGAGCGCGACGAAATTGGTACCGTTCCAGTTTCGACGACTACGATGGAGAATCTTCGCGTGCGGATCCGTTGAGGCCTGGAAAAAATTCGAGGCGAACGACCCGTCTCGCTCGTTTGACGAAACGTAGAAACGACTTCGCGCCCACGTCGCGTTCGAAGAAAACGAAAGGTCGAGCGTTAAATTCGCCGACGCGACGCGACGAGTCTTAATGGAATGTACCGCGAGCATGTGATTATCTAATCATAATGACAGGGTGGGTGCGGTCGCAGATGTTTCATTGCTCTCTAGACACCAAAAGAAACGAGTGTGCTATTTCTGAACGCATTGCTGCTCGATACGGAGTTCTGGGGCTACGTGGCTTTCAAACCCAAAAGAAAGCACGTTCTCTCGTTTTCTTTTCTTACATTATACAAAAATAATTTCATTCAAAGTGCTAAATTTATAAAAGGGTAAAAATTTTCAACAGCTTTTTTTTTACGTCATCCCTAAATGTTGGAACTGTTTGCTGTGTGCTGTTTTTTTAATTTCTTAATTTTGTATAATTTGTTTCGTCAATATTTGTTTTCCAACTCAAAATGGAAAAAAGTACGGGTATAAAATTTCGAACTTGTTTTCGAATCCAATCAGTCAACTGAGCGCTATCTACAGCCTGCGATCAGTACACGCTTCAAGGTTGTGCTAGCCTCCGATGATCTCCAACGTTCCCTGACGTTTCACGACGATTCGACGAACCAAAACAGGAAAGGAGCAAGAATTTCGACGAGGACAATTACTAACGAGTATTTTAAAACTAAAACTGTTTAATTCGGTTGAGTATTGCACTGCCAGCGAGATTCGGCACCGACAGGACCGGATTTTTCGGATTCTTCCGAATCTAGTTACTTATTCCAAGTCCCACGTGATTTTGCAACGAGGCAGGCACGTACGACTGCCTCGTCACGAACGAACGCACACACACAGCTCACCGAGCCACCGCACCGCATACGCGCGGCACACCGAGCCAACGCAACGACCAGTCCCGCCGTCCGCCGCGAGGTGGCTACCTTCCGCGCTGCCAAGATCACCGCCCGACCGTCTTATTAACCCCGCCGCAAGTCGTATAAGGCAGTTCTCTTGGCCGACAGTCGTCACACTCGAATCCAGTGAACCCCGTCTACTTGACGTATCCACGACCCGCGGGACGAGACCCCGGGCCGCTAGGCGCGAACGCGTTACACGGGAGAGCTTCCCTCTCCCATCGAACCCGCACTAAGAATCCGTGAAAACGCATAACGGTTTACGATATCCTCCTTGAAGATATCCCCGACCAGAGTTTATCCTAGCTACTCCTGTATATATAGATATAAGCACCGCCGTCGGGTAGAATAAGTAATTAGTCCTAAGGTAAAACGCTGCTCTCTTGTGAAATCAAACTGCTATTTCATTGCCTTCTTTTCATCGATTCATAGAACTGAACCATCTGGCCCTCCGACGACGCCGCCGCCGTCTAACACCACCGCCAGCCGTACTTAACTTGTATTCACTAAATATATATATAATCTATTTCTTTCATTAATCACCTTGTCTCGCCTAATCATTTGCAACCTACGTACCCCCGGTGGGTTCCGAGTATCCGGCGGAGAGGGACGAGACCCTCAGACCCGTTTACGGCCTACACCGGGTTTTCCTAGCCCCACGATCCACCCGGTCTAGCCGAAACATTACATGGCGCCCGAACAAGGAGTGTGGGGAAAAATAATTAGAATAAAATCTAGTAAGCAGAAAACGCACAAGAGAGAAACGGATACCTGCTAGGATCAAGATTTTTTTTTCTTTTTTCTCCTTTCTCTTCCTTTTCTTTTTCGCAATATCGCAATTTTTTTTTCTGTCTCTTTCACCGCGCTTGTGTCTTTCTCAGTTGCTACGAGCAACCAGGTTAGCTTTTTTTTTTGTAGAAGCAAGTCTCTGGTCGTTTTTTTTACCGCGCGACAGCGAATACGCCCCAGTTCGGAGCATGCCCACCGCGTGGGTACAGAACCTACGGAAGACAGAGCTCCAAGCCCACCTGCAACACGCCGAACTAGACACCGAGGGCACCGTCGAGGAACTGCTCACCAGACTACGCAACTTCGCCAGAAACAACCCAGAGCTCGCACTAGTACACTCGTGGCAAGAACGCAAGGTACAACAACCGACAATGTCAGACACCAACGAACGCACCACCGGAGACAACATCTCCAGACTACTACCACTCCTAGAACCGTACCGAAACATGGACCAGATCAGAAAATGGGGAGTCAAATTTGACGGCAAAGATCCATACGCATTCCTCGAGCGCATCTCGGACCTGAAGGAACAATACGGATTCGATGACTCCACGCTTCTCCGAGGCCTCCCAAAAACCCTGAAAGACGACGCGCTACTATGGTACCGCAACCGGAAAGACTCCTGGCAAACATGGGAAGATTTCCTGGACAGCTTCCACGCATTTTATCTCCCAACGGCAACAGAGTGCAAACTCGACGACGAAATCGTCGAGCGCAAGCAGAGACCCGGCGAAACAATTCGAACGTTTGTCACCGCGCTCGAAACACTAATTAGACGACGAAAGGGGTACAGCCTCGAGAAAAAACTCGACCGCATCTACTACAACCTGCGCCCCGAGTACCACCAATCCATCCGCAGACGGGAGCTCCGCAGTATCGACGATCTCATCCTATTCGGAGAAGAACACGAGGAGACACGGAAACAACGAAACCGAACCGAAGCAAGAACAACCACTGCGATTCAATACGACACGGCCGTAGCATCATCAACGCCGTACTCCCGAAACGAGTGCTGCTGGCGCTGCAAGCAGCGAGGACACTCCCGGCTCAACTGCCGCCGACCCCCGAGGAAATTTTGCTCGTACTGCGGCACCGACGGTACCCTAACTAGAGATTGTACATGCACAAAGACGGGAAACGCCGACAGGGCCGGGACCACTATCGGCGCCCGGCCCGCACACCGCTAGACAATCGACCGTACGTCACCGCTCAGATCGCCGACACGAGTGCACTCGCACTAATAGACACGGGATCCGTCGCGTCCTACATAAACACCGAGATGGCACGACACTGCCGGCAACTAGGATGGGGGCAACAGGAGGAAGATGTCACGGCCAGAATGGCCAACGGCAACGCCGCGGACATTACCATGAGCACCACCGGCACGGTAACCGTACACGGACGAACACTCACACACACCTTCCTAATAATGCCAACGCTGAAGCACCAGATACTATTAGGAATGGACAGCCTCACGAAACTAGGCCTAGAAATAACATTAGACGGCCGACCCATCCTGACCAGCAACACCGGAGGACCCCAGGAAACCTGCATCACCGAAAGCCCCACCGGACTACAGGAACAATCCCCAGACGAGGAACAACACCTCGAGCAATTCCTGCGATCCGGGCTCAGCAAATTCGCCGACATACAAGGAGTGACCCCACTGGCCGAACACAAGATACGGCTCACAACCGACACACCCGTTAAAAATCTTCGTACCGACGGCTAGGCCGCCAACAGCCGAGGCCCCGGGCCAACCGCGACGAGCGCCGGCGCACCCGACACCGCCAGCACCACCACCAGGGTATAGGCCGGCGACAAGAAGAGGGACCGAGTCCGAGGTGCTGGTCATCGACGCCCCGGCCACTCTTCGCCGCCGACCAGCCCGAGCCAGAGGCCCACGGCCTCAACATCCGGGCTACTCGACAGGAGCACCCCCGCCAACGACCAGGCCGCTCCGCAGGTACGAGCTCCCCGACGGCGGAGAGGTCTCCATCCCCGTGGGGACCCGCAAGTGGAGACTGCGGCGCCACGACTACGTGAGGAACCTCCGCTTCGACCGCGCGGGCAACCTCAAGTATGTCGGCCCGCAAATACGGTAAGCGCACACGCTCCCGGAGGAGGAACTTGTATTAACTTGTATTCACTAAATATATATATTTTCTATTTCTTTCATTAATCACCTTGTCTCGCCTAATCATTTGCAACCTACGTACCCCCGGTGGGTTCCGAGTATCCGGCGGAGAGGGACGAGACCCTCAGACCCGTTTACGGCCTACACCGGGTTTTCCTAGCCCCACGATCCATCCACCCGGTCTAGCCGAAACATTACAATTTATAATACGAGCTTTTCGCAAATATGTCCAAACCTTTTGCAAAATTATAGCCAGTCAGCGTGGTTACACCGTATAACCGCTGAAGAACCGGCGGATATCCCAAAGGCTCCCTATCCTACACTTTGAATCCGATTGAATTCAAAATTTGGAAGAATATTCGAGACACGTTGTGCTGTTTTCAATAAGCAAATTGAAAAACAATTATTTTTTGGAATTCTTGAACCCATGTAACCCCCGGAACCTTGATGCGGAATCCACGAGCCCGAAAACCACGCCCTGCGAAGTATGCCTCTGTGCTGATATTGACGGCGCTTAGGATTTTTTCCAGTGCTGTACGGCTAAAGCAGCCAATTAGCTGTATCGGCTTAGCCGGTTAAAAATTATCCGGTTAAAACGGCTCAGCCGTTTGACCTTTTGGTCGGTCAACCGGCTAATCGGCTAAATTAAACTGATTTCTATTTTTCCTATCCGAATTCATAATGTTGTTCAATTTTTCAAATTTGCATAAAGCCTGCATATAATTTTTTCTGTCCGCATGACGGTTTACAGGAGGATTTATTCCTAATGTCGATGCAGAAAACTATAGTACAGCGGTCCGAAACGCGAAAATTTGCTTCCCAATACGAAAAGCTTTACGACGGTGGAATAGTTTTTTGACCGCTTCTCAATAATCTTGGGCATTCGCATAATTAATCTATGGTTAAGACCAACCTGAGACCATATCGTCAGTTAAAGCGTTATGTGAGCGAGGGAAATTATATGCAGAATACATACAAACTTGGAATTTCAACAATATTATAAATTTACTTGGAAAAACAGAAATCAGCTTAGATTATCCGATTAGCCGGTTAACCGGCTAATTTTTAACCGGCTTAGCTACTGTCGCCGACTAACAGTAAGCCGTACAGCACTATCTTTTTTCAAACCGATGAAAAATCTTGATGCAATTTTGGCTTGCGTTTCGATAGCCTAGGGAAATCAACAAGTTCACAGGTTTTGGTTGCAATAATGTCCTTATAGATGTATAGTCGCCCTGTCTGGTAGGGTTGTTGCGTATAACACTCTTCCCGATTAAGACCGTAGATCGGCTAAAATAATTGATTCTCGCGCGAGGTGTCGATCGTTTCGTAGTTACTTTTATGTAAAGCTCGGAAATGGCTCGTGAGAAATCCCAGTCTCGAGTTATCGTACATCGTGATAAACGGTATCGGATTTCGAGTGAATCAGCAATTAATCTTGCCGGAGATTATACCGAGAAAACCAGCTTCCGAGAATATCGACGATACCTGACGACATCCATCATACTTTGGATCCGTACGATAGATTCTAAATAGAATACCACTTCGCCGGCAACGTTGAGAGAAGTCTTTTGTAGAAATCCTCGTAGTTGGATCAAGAAAATTGCAATTATCTTTCCTATGTAAAGCCCTCTCTCTCTCTCTCTCTCTCTCTCTCTCTCTCTCTCTCTCTCTCTCTCTCTCTCTCTTTCTCTCTCTTTCTCTCTCTCTCTCTCTCCTCATCCTATTCCTGTCTTTTGTCAGCGTTGAGTTTTCCATCAGGCCTCATGTTTATCTCTATTTTCATTTAACTCTAAAGTCTATCTCTATTCTATCTATTTTATTTATTTTTACTGGCACGCTATTAGTTAGTTACGTGATTTTCTTCCAGTTTTTAGGCACGATCGTTGAAAACGATCATCATATTTTTCTTCTATAAAATATAATAAAACAACGAAAAATAAAAAAAATAGGCGATCGTGCCTCACGCAAAAAAGCGATGAGCTTTTGGCCAAGACCGGCTAGTTATATCTGTTATCTTCATTTCTGCCGTTGCCACATTTACCTCTGTACATTTTCCACGCCCTGACGTACTCACAGCTGATCGTTTGTTTTCTTCTCTAAGCATTGGTATTGTTTCAGTTTCTCTCATACTACATTATTTTCATTTCTTTCGTTGTCAAACTTTTGATAGTGGTCTAAGGTATTAATAAATTCAATGAAATAATCAATCGAGCAGTCTCTCTAATCTCAGCGTAATCAATTCGTCAAAAGTGTCAACAGTGTTCGAGTAAGACTTACGATCAGGTTTCACTGAGCAGGGCAATGAGTAAAATTGAAATCTAACCAAAGATAACACAAGTCTGCGAAATAATTTTTCTATGAAGATGTTTTACTGGAGTGTTGATGTTTACATAATACATAGCGTCGCGTTTAGTAGACACATGTCTGAATGAAAAGTTTGTGATTGCTGAAACAGAATCATACGTTTTGATTTTTTGAAAGTATTCCAGTGAAATGAGCGTGATGTAACATACCTGTGTAGATATGAATAATTAAAAGGTATGTTTGATAAAAGAAAATGTCCGCGGTCGCATTTTTTTACTCAGATTAAAGAGAGATGGATATATTCTACTTGATGCGGGGATATCAAAGCCAGTTAAATAAGTTGATCATTGCACGTAGTTAACACGAGAGTAATGCTTGAATGTATAAAATATTGAAAAATAATATGATCATTTTAGTAATATTTTCATATTAAATATTTGAGAAACAGTGCGTACTTGTTGAAGCGAAAAACAAGAAAGTTGTGACGTGATGTGTTAATCCTTCGAATGCACACTTCTGCCGCCAGCTTGTGAGTGCATATTGGTTCAATCCGATCCTAGGCGTTTCTTAAATCATTGTATTCCAGTATATATGCATTTTTTTGTAGACACGTTTTTTATAGTATATTATCCATGTTTTGTGGCTCTAAATTTATATTTTTCCTACCTGCTCCGAAAGTACCCTTTTTCGTGCATGTTTTGCGGGCCGAAAGTGACTATTTTACGTTCTAGGGCGAAAAGTAAAGCTCTAGCGCGGAAGGTAAAGCCCTTGGGCGGAAAGTAACGGCCTTGGACGGAAAATAAAGCCCTAGGGCGGAAAAATGCTATTTTCGTCTGATTAATATATAATCACAATTCAGAACTTTTTCGTCAAATCAACTATGTTAGTGATGGTGAGCTCTCTCCGGGCTCCGTTATGCTCTGGCATCAAGCGCGCAAAAAAGTTGAGTGAGAGATGGCTTCGTCATAACGCGTCAGCAGCAAATGAGATCTTTCGTATTTCTTCGTGAACGATGATCCACTGTACCGATAGTGAATAGCCACTCGGGTTGCCTCGGCACGGGCTGCAACTATCTCTGGCTGTAATCGTCTATTTTCCGCCCTGGATAAACAATGTACTAATTTGATAAAAAACGAATATTAAACGCCAAAACATTCATTGAAAGTGGGCATACGTTGAAAAATAAGATCGGTGACAGAATTTTTTTTGGTCGAAACGATCCAGCGTTAACTCGAATGGTTAAAATGGTGTTCACATTTGGAACTAGCGAGTCAAAATCTGAATTATGTTCCATGCGAAAGTATGAAAAACTGTATTCATCGCAGAACCTTGTAAATAAACCTTCGTGGGGAAAAAAGTGGAGAAAATCAAACCGGCAGAGTTACACGTACGGCGCAACCTGCGAACAAATACGAATACCGAGGTCACTCCAATACACCGGCGCCGTCAATTTCCTGGGACATCCCAGCGCGAAGGATGCTGCGTCCATTATCTCGCACCGTCGAGATTATCTCGGGGGATTTATTAAGTAAAGTAAACCGAGGTGTACGACTCGTTTCCGTACTCGTGACTGGAGCTAACCAATTTCCGGTCAAAATACGTATACGCCGCAGAGTCGTCGAACGAGTTGTTCGAGCACATCGCGAATGGAACGACGCAACGCTTTCTATCTTTATACCTCCATTAGAAGGTTCCTTCCGCTCCAATATGGCCTGGCTCGCTCGCTTCAGCCAAGTTCACGATTCCCGTAAAAGTTCGGACTACATTCAACTACCGCGAACAATCTGGTCGCGAGACAACGATCCTCCGTCCATTGGTTTCGAGTGGTTCGAATTTTCAAAACTCTCAGTATGACGAACGGGCATCGTTTTCCATCCCGCATCCTTCCGTTGTGAAAGTCGCTACCGCGCAGCCTCGTTACCGGATAGCGTCGCACGTTCCGAGATTGAAATTTTAAATAGTAATTTCTTGCGTGGCACACTTTTTTGCGTCGTCTAGCGAACGCGTAGAGCCACAACCGAATGTGTCCGCCGGTTTTTCCATGCATGCAAAAAGCTCCGAGCGCTAGACGTTGTCACTCAGGCACTCGGCGAGCAGATAAGACCTATCATCGTTGATGGTTTAGTCTGCACGAAAATACGAGATTGTAGTATTCTCATATGTATTGGTATAATCTAAAATCAAGAATTACCATAGTACCCGTAGAAATATTCCTTATTTACGATTGGAAAATTCCAATTGTCAAAATGTAACAGTGTGAAATAACCAAGTTTCGCAGAAATGAATGCAAAAGTTATTGCTAAACAATTGAAGTAGAAACATAACATAATAACTTATATATCATTTGCGTTATGAAATAAATCAAATGACTGCAAGAAACATTAGTCGAAATAGCCATTTCTCGAAGCCTCTAACTACCCCGAACGCCTTAAGGAGAGGTCCTAGTCCAAGGTCACGAAAGTTAATGTGATTTCAGATTTTTTTTTTTAAGTGAACGTAATTCTTTGTTGAAAAAACATTTTATGGCATTTATTAGTATATATTCGAACAATTATACAAAAAAATGTTGAGCAAAAATAATCAAAAATGGCGGCTCCAGCCCTTATTGAAGACAGCCGTGTGCGGCGGTAGTCCACATGCTCGGTACACTCTATAACCCTGCCAAATGATCTGGAATGAAAAAACCAAAAGCGGTCCCAAAACAAGATGAGATTTGAGAGGAGGTATGAATTTCCGATTTTTGGAAAATCGTTTTAAAAAAAATGGCGGTCATTTGAACAAAAAAAAACTGTTTTTCTTTTTTTTGTGCTTTAAAGTGAGAAAGTGTCGATGACATTTTTTTTTTAAACGCTTTCATATGGCTCCGCTGAATTGAATGAGCTTTAATTTGAAACATCAAACATTAAAATCGGTTCAGTCATTGAAGCGGAATCGTGTCCCGCGCGAAAAAAAAAGTGTTTCGAGAAAAACACGTTTAAAGTTTGACGAAGAAAAAATTGCCTGCAGTTCCTTAGTTTTTCCATATTTTGTAATTCATTTTTTTACAAGTACAATAAATCATGGATTAATATATATTATTAACCGTTGAGAAGTGAATATTTATTAAGGTTTCGGAAAAAATCAAAACATGTCCGGACTTCGTCCGGTAGAACTAAACATAATGCTTTAATGCTGACGGAACCGACAAGTTAAGATGTGCGACGTGGAGGACGCAGGGACACTCGACACTGCTCTGCGTTATATATTCATGGATAGCTTTGTGTCACCTCGCGTCGCGAATATTATCCCCCTCGCGCGAATCTCACGTCGGTCGTGTCACAAGAAATTTATTTGGTATGTGAGACATTCTTCCTCAATCTAGCCACCTATTTTTCCCGATGTCTCTGAAAATTCCGAAAAAACATATACTTTTCTATGTGGTGGATGGACTCTGATTTTTTTGAATTTTTGGAGCTTCGATGACAAAGTTACATGCTTGCTGAGAAGTTTTCTAAGATTTGATGATTTGCGATAAAGTTGTGCCGGAAAATAACCTTTTTTGTATAAAAGTTATAGGTTTTTTGTGCAACTCAAAAAGATAAATTTAATTAAACGAAAATCTGATTTACAGGATCTAAATGGTAAAACAAGGTTACAAATGCCATGTTCATGGATTTCGACACTATTTTGTTCGCGAAAAAATTTGAGGTCGAGTTATGTGGCGAATAGAAGTTTTCAGTTAAACGTGAGAGTGGGACGAAAGCAAGTTTCGGAAAAAATGGATCGCAGCCCATTTTTTTTTACCATTTCAACGATGTCAAAGTTTTTTATAAATCCTTGACACTTTTTGACTCCAAAACAGATTTCAAATATTTTTTCCAATCATTATAGGATTATAAAACCAACAACTATTTTCATCGAGTCACTCGACGCAGCAATTAGAGGATCAAAACTTTCCAGCGCCCAAAGGGGAAAATTTCGAAGTACTGTTACTCCGCTAAAAATGATCGTAGAAAATTGAATAATATAGCATTTTGAAGCCTGAAATCTCCTCTTTCGAGAGCTTATAATGCATTTTTTGCCAACTAATCTTTGACAGCGCGACTCTCAAAAAACACGATGGTGACGAATTCCGAAATTTTTGCTTAAATTCGTCAAGTTGCACTGCGTGAAGAAAAAATCGCAGCACATTGCTGTTTGAACCATTGGAAATCAACGCGTTTAAGAGTGTAGAATCTTTTCTCGAATGTTCAGAGATATCGAGAAAAATGGGTGGCCGAATCGAGGACGAATGCTTCGTGTACGATAAATGAGAAAACGAGTACGGATACGAATTTATTCATATTTACCAGACAAATTGCCGCGACAATTGGAAGTTGAGATCGGAAGTATCACAAGGAATCCCCGAGCGAGAATCCTTTGGTCTCTTTGTGCGCAGCGTGGCGCGACCCTCGACAGTTGAGTGCTCGTTGGAAATGAGATCGGAAGGCTCGATCCGCGAAAGGTCACGCAGCTTGCGCGACCCCAGACATCGGACGGTTGTCGATGTTCGAGGTACAAAGAGGTAACTTCGGTTCGGTTCCGCGGAGCCATTGTGATCAGACACAGTTTACGTCAGATCCCGAAAAGGGAACGCCAAAGGTTAACCGAACTACGTGATTCTACGCCTACGTTAAATTTTAAGCCAACCACGAGCTTCAATCTCGCCATCCACGAAGATTGGACCGGACCATTTCACCGATTCCATCGTCCCTGCTTCTATTTTCGACGTTAAACCATGTTCTGTTTCAACGAGGAAAGTCGATTTGCATTACAATAGGTGATTCTTTGGCCTCGGCAGAATTAAGACGTTCTCGAAAGAATTCCTTCCGATTAAAACTTCATCGCGGGTCTTTCGAAGCAAAGGCAGGAGGACAGCTTTGCGAAAATTATTGGCGATAATGCAAACCGATGCGAGTGCCGTGCAAGTCTGTTCCATCAGCGATTTGAACGCTACTTGAGAGAATCCCGGGTAGGAAGGCACCGTTTGCCCAGTCCAGATGCCACAGTCTGGAACTGTAGGTTTTACAATGTTCGAGCCTTGACGCAAGCCATCCTGGTCCAAGACTTGGACCGATGCGGTGAGGCCTGGCCTTGGGAAACAAAAAAAAAACAGGGTCAGGCCTGTGATACTGGCGCAAGCTTTGGGAAGCAAAAAAAAAACATAATATTCGCTCAAGCCGTGGAAATCAAACAGTCAGTAGGTACTATTCCAAGTCTGGACCATGAGAAATCAACATTGATTTGATTAATTAAATTTATATACACACAAATATAAATATACATATTAGAGCGTGTTATTTTTGGGCAACTTTTTTTTATTCGCAAATAGGATGTATACATTCAGGAAGGTGACAAAATAAGATATCTATTATGTGAAGTGCGGAGTTCTATTTTCCATTCGAATAACGTGGTAAGAAAAAGTGTTTATGTTTGTAATTTTAAATGTCGATGATGACATATTGTACAGATCAGCCCAAGACATATTTCAATAGAGAAATCAACGTTCTACAGAAAAGTTCTCTTACAATTTTTTGATAAGCATAACCGTTCAAATGATATTCGAGTTCAAAGTTTAGACAATTATAAGATATTGAATATTTGTAATTCAAAGCACTTATTTACAGAAATTTGGTAAACCATATTTGTATCAGGTGTACAGAACGATATTTTAATCGTATTTTATATATATTTTTTCGTTGATACTATACGTAGTATTAAATCATTAGAACCAATTTTCTGATACACATGAATTTTAGAAGACGTAATAACTATGTAATCATATTTATTAATTACAAATGGGAAAATTTATATAGTTAATTCACTGGTCTATAAAAAATACGATTGGCATTTTTCGATATGGTCAATAATTTCCCTGTAATATAAAAAAAAACCATGAATGTTCACCCATTTCGAACTTAGAACTCGAATATCATTCGAACGGTCATGTTTATCAAATAAGACTAAAAGACCTTTAATTTTCTATAAAAATCGAGACTTCTTTGTGTATCTTCCAGAAAGTATACACCCTGTTTGCGAGTAAAAAAAAGTTTCCCAAAAATGTCACACCCTATTAAAGATGTCAAAAACAGCTTCGAGTATTTTAAACAATGTTTAACTAAAATCAAATTTCTATGATTCAAGTAGCACTTCATAAAAGAAGAATATATTTGTTGTTTCAATTTATTGAAACAACTTCAATATTTCAGTTTTTTTACGAAATACTTGAAAATTTTAACATGTACTGTTTACCACGCTCGTAACTCGAAAATGGTTGACCTTATGGATTTTTGTTACATGCATTTTTGTAGATCGTTCAATTTCCGTCAAGACCCACTATTTCAAATTTTCTTACGATAAATCGTTTTCGAGCTACAAAAATTAGAAAATTAAAACAATATTTTTGCTCGTTATTTAAATGGAAAATAGAAAAATGGATCGCGGCAGACCTTAACATCAATATTGGGAGCTCTAATTATGACCATATTTTTCGTTTTCAGGTATACTATAAATTTTTGGACACCATCAGAAAAAAAATCGTTTTTTTTTTAAACATCCTACTGTACCGCTATAACGCTGTAACGTTGAATGAAAGTAACGTTATTTTACATCTTCCGCGCGAATCTTTGAAATTTGAAATGCGGAGCGATGGAGACGAAAAGCTGCGTGTCGCCACTCGAAATTCTCCGTCCGCTGAAAAGAGATAAACTCTGAAACTGCTATGAAAATATTTCAGTAGCAAACATTCACGGTGAAGATTTTCGGCTGCAGTCGAGGAAAAACATTCGGGTACTCGAATATTCGGAGCGAAAAATAAAAGGCAAGGAAATCCGTCGAGAGGGCGAAAGCGGTGTGCGTAAAAGAAACATTATTCTACGAGACGCGACGACGGTTTTGTGATGTAAGCTCTGGTTCGCGAATCGCGATGCGTGATTGTCGAATTCTATCCGAGCGCGGAGGACTTTGATCCTGGGAAACGAAAGGTCGACAAGAATCCGTATTGCGAGTCAAACTTTTTCCAGTGCCTTCGAATTTATCTTGCAGATTAAATTTCCGCTGAGTAGAGAAGCAAAAAATGACGAGATTAGGAAGACGAAACGAGGACAGAAAAGAGCAAAACACGAGAGACGTTTCGGACAGAGATGAAATGCGAAGAATGAAAATTGTATCAGACACTGGTTCGCGTCGAGCGACGAGGAGGGAACGAAAAGCTTGGAAAATATTTGATAACGTTCCAAGTTTCTTCGTAGGGAGATCATCAACCCTAACTGATTATATTTCATTCAAATCTGGCGAGAAACTTTGCTTCTTTACTTATTTCCATGCAACAGATGGCCCGAGAGGTTTTTACACTTACATTTACGTTAAACCTGCCACGTTTACATTTTTATGATTGAAATTAAATTACAGAACAACTAAAACTTTCCCTTCCTGGGACTTTTATATCCGGTAGAATCTCAAAACGAGTGTTTTTTTTTCTCGCGATTGTTTCTAAATCTTGAGCGTTCATTGGTCGTTAAAATAGATTAAACTTTGATTGTTACGCGACAGAATTGGGAAGCCGAAAAGTTTTGTTAACCGTAAGTTCAACAATTTTTTGTACCCTAACCTTCACATTGTAAATGACCTCCGAAGGTTGTTATTTTCTCTATCCTTATACTGGACTTTGGAGAAGTCTTCTACCGCATCAAAACTGTCTATTTTGTGCATGTATCCGCATGAATGAATTTAGCGTATAAATGAATGTAGGTGCCTTTATAGTGTACGTTGATGTGTGTATGTGTGTGCTTGCAGGTGTACCCGTGCGCGCGATGTGTCTATAAGTGTATGTGTGCTTGACTGGATAGGATACTGTGACCCTACGCATTCGGCAACGATAATATTAATGATATTAATGATAATAATAAAATTAATAATAATGACGATGATGATGATGATGATTATGATAATAATAAGCCGCTATAAGCACAGCTCCAATAATAATACTAGGAGTCATTCTCATCTAATCGTAATTATTATTTAAGCTGAATATCACTAAAGTTACATCATGATATAATGCCTGTTCGTCCACCAGCAAATAACGACCTTCGAAGGTCATTTACGAGGTGTAGATGGGATTTCTGACCCTTGTGCCCACGGACCCTTTTGATCTGCAAGTCAAAACCTACATTTTCCCCCAAGTTGGAAACAACTTCACCGAAACCCAAACCCCATAAGTAAGGGGTTCTTAGTTATTTTAAAAAATCAGAATAATTTAAACTATTAGAAAAGTCCATATTATTCAAGTAGTTGGAATTATTCAAATGGTTCGAATATTCGATTCGAATTTTGAATCGAAAATAACTATTCGATTCGATTCGATTCGATTCGAACAATATATGTTTATAACACGAATCATATAATGTTATCACGTTACGTTACAACGTAATTTCACTGACAGTACAACAAAAATATTCATTGCAGATCAAATTATTGCCATATTGGTCGAACCCCGTCAACTTACGGTGACCATCGTAGCGTCTTACTAGTTGATCTAAAATTGATAAAACAGAAAAAAATCATTAGTTACATAGTTAATCTGGTGCCTGATCAAAGCTTTTTTTCAACAAACAAAATGGCGTCGTCTAATAGCCTACTCGCATTTTCAAGGAAAATCGCCCTAGTTAATTGCTCGTGAAACTTGGAAGTTTCAATAAAAGGAAAATCCTTCGATCAGGTACTAGATTAAGTATAAGGCTAAGGATTTTTTTTCTGTTTCATTGATTCTAGATGAACCGGTTAAACGTCTCGATGTTCACCGAAAAGCATGACCGGGTCCAACAAATATGGCGATAATTTGTTGTACAATAATTTTGTTGTCGTTGATGAAACTATAGTGAAATAAAATTAAAACGTAATAATAGCTTTGTATCGTTTGTTTCGTGAAATGAATAAATCTGCTGCCAAAAAAAATGACTTGAAACGCGAAATCCACCGTTCGTGATTTGGCGAGTCTGTCTGTACTGAAGATTTTCCCAACTTCGTTCGCAATTCAGATTCGCGGTTTCATCTTTTCCAGATCTAATTTTTCAAGATATTTTTTAAAATCCATATCTCGCTATCTCGAGTCAGACGGTGGAAATCGCGGAATATTCGCACCTTGTTCGATGCTCTGGATGTAGAAGTTTTTTATTTGGGTACGGTCAGGAGAAAGTATTACGGATCACTGCAGAATTCTCGGCGTGAAAAAGACTCGAGAGCAAGACAGGTCGGAGAAAAACTTATCCGCTGCTCTCAGCGACTCGATATTCATAGACAGGCTCTTTTGTACGGATCGCCGTACCTCGCAAGGCATTTCCATTCGACCACGGAATATTCTATCGCAGTGTCAGAAGCACTCGAAAATATCTACGTTCCCGAATCGGTTATTCATTGTCAGAGATTTTTCATTCCCTGGTCATGGCCGTCAGCCGATTAAACCGTTTTAATCAAACCCACTCCTCATTTCGATTAATTTTATTCTTGGGATATGTCGAATAGTTAATGGCGTGTTTCGACCCACTGCTCATTCCTTAACCGAGCGTATGAATTCCAAATTATCTTCTACGCTCGAAACTCGATTTTTCATTGTACAGGGTGTATCACCTCACGTGTCCAGAATGGGAAGGGCTTGGTCGACGCGAAGCTGCGCTCCTATGGCCAATCAACGTTTTTCTCCTACACCAAGAAACTGTATCTTCTATTCTCGTGAGAGTTTTGGTCTATGAAAACACTATGCTCGTTCGTTGGCTATCGGGGTGCGGCTTCGCGTCAACTAAGTCCCTCCCTTTCTGCACACTGAGGCGATACACCCTGTAGATTTATATGTTTACTCGACTACGATAAAATGACCATATTTCATCCCTGCTACGCGGGCAGAAAGGAATCCATTTTTGACCAGAGAGATGAAAAAGTAAATTTGCGCGCAGAAAAGTAGACTTGCGGGCAGAAAAGTAAATTTGGAGGCAGAAAAGTACATTTGCGGGCAGAAAAGTAGATTCGCGGGTAAATTTACCTTTCTGCCGGCTGAAATTTACCTTGAAACATTGGCCGTGTTATTTTGTCACTCTAATTTTCATCGATTTTATCGGTACAGCGTCGTATACAGGGTGTCCTATTTTAGTCTATTTGGGCAAAAATGTCTCGAGTGACAAATTTTCGCGAAAAATATTCCGAATAAAAACTGTAGGGTTTGCAGGGGGTCATTAAATGGTGACCTTGAATCGCAGTTTTCAAGGTCAAAACATTTTTTTAAGCGGCAACCGCTATTTTTTATTGCACGTTTTTATCTTTTACGTGAAAAAATATGCATCCCTTACGAGAAACATTTGTTTCGAAAATGCTTTGTTTTCTCGCTGGAGGGCGCTGCCTGGTTAACTTTTTTCAACGTTGGGCATTCAAACAGTCGGGCATTTGCTTTTTATCGATATCTTCCATTCGATGTGTATTTTTGCAAAAGACGACGAAGAAAATCGGGAACAGCAATCGACGGAGTCCGAAGAGGTTTTCGTATTTCTTGCCTCTTCGTTGTGGTTTTTCCGCTCCGGAGGGAAAATTTGTACGAAATCTCAACGATATTGGAATAACGATGTTACTAGCACAGCAGCTGAAGGAAATTTACTTGCAAATGTATCGTGTAATCGAATCGTGCAACGTTCCCCAGCTTCCCCGAACCTCGGAGTATTGGAGGTGGAAGACTAATGATAATAATAACGTGACGTTAATATGTATGAGGGCTCGGTGAGGCTCGAGACGTTTCTACCGCGCGATATTCCAAACTTTCGTGTACTCATCGAATTTTCTTACGCTGGAATTCATGAATTCCGCAACAATTGCTCGAAAAAATGTCTAACCAGCCACGGAAATCCTCGGCTGGGACCAAAATGTCAAAATCTACCAGGTCAAATGTCAAAAATGACACTTTTTGAATTCGATTAATTTGAATAAAAACAAGATTTATCATTATCGGGGTGTATACTTGTGTTCCAGATTTCTTACAAGTAACTTCAGCTAATTGATTTTATTTATTTCGGATCTATAAAAAAATGACACTTTTTTCTTGATTTTAATTCAAGGTATATTCGCTTCTAGAAGATTTTTAAGAATGATTATAAAAATTAGAACTATTATTCAAAAAGTAAGTGAGGGTGGATACATTTCAGATATTTTAGGAACTATGTATCAACAACTAGTTCATGACAATAAATTGAATTACTTACGTGCGTTATTTAGAGAAATAAATATTCATTTAATAATAATTCAATGTACTTTTGTCTCCGATTGTATCTCCCAATTATCTTCAAAAGAAAGTGCTGGAAGCATTTTCTTTCGCTTCGTTCATTATTTAATTTCGTTCTGCGCATTTTGTTCGCATGGAGTAAATGTTGCCTCACCTAAAGGACCCCACAGTATTTCAACGTGAAAGTGGTTCCATCAGAATCGTACCATTTTTTGCAGCGAGTTAGTCTTTGGCATCCTGAACAAGAGCTTCCGCAACAAAATCCTAGAACACGATTTTGAGTTTACCGCTGAAAAAGGTCTCATTTCACCGATACTAGAAAATCGTAGAACGGAAAGAGTAACTCGTACAACGATGTTGATATCTTGATGTTCGGATAATTATGGACCGAAAAGTTCCTATACAATGCCTAGCTGTTATTGATGGGTGCGCCCAACCATCGCCGGGCAAGTTTGCCCATGGATGGGCGATCACGAACACTTTCATGAAAAAAACGAAGAACTTTTCGGTCCATAATTATCCAAACATCAAGATATCAACATCGTTACACGAGTTATTCTGCTCGGTTCATGATTTTCTAGAATCAGCGAAATGAGAACTTCTTCGGCGGACAACTCAAATTCCTGTAATAGAATTTGGTTGCGCCCAGGAAAATCTTCGTTCAGGATACTAAAAACTAGGTCGCTGCAAAAAATGGTACAATTCTGATGAAACCACTTTTGCATGGAAATGCTGCGAGATCCTTTGACGACGATGCAATTTGCTCTCGTAGGAAATGTGGATGAAAAAAAAATCGACCAAACGTCAGCTTTTCGTTCTGGAAGCTCACGATGAGCTTTTAGTCGATATTTCGTTGCGAGGCGGTCATTTCTCGGGAAAATTGTAAATCGAGATCGCAGCCTCTTTCCTAATGTAAGAGACATCGACGGGATTAATTTCGACGCGAGCAACGGCGACCCTCCGCTGTTATTTGTCATCTACTCGACACTGAATAAGCCCCGAGAAGATCTCCCTCTTAATCTCAACCGATTTTTCATCCCGAGATATTTTCCGTCTGAATAATCGCAACACTCGCCGAATTTCATGTAGTACGTACCGCAGGTTCGCTCTTTGACGAAGATCCGACTATTACGAGCGTTCCGGGCAGAAAATTATTAGCCTGTCCATCGTTGTTTTTCGTAGAAATCTCAACGGCAGAAAACGAACAAATTTACTCCGGGATTCTCATTCGGATGATAATTAATCTGAGGGAGTAACGTTTCTTGAGAGTTACAGAGACACGTGATTAATGATAATAATTAAGATTGATCGGTGAACCGTGTTAATAATGATTAGCTCACTTAGCACAGCATGACTAGAGAAAGGAATGCTTTTTCTTTCTCACTCAAACTCGGTGTTGTCGTACGACTGCTCGGAAAAAGCAATCTAAGTAACGACATTCTTCGCTCGAGACGGTGTATTCTCCTTAAATCCTCTTCCGAAAGGGGCAATACGTAGAAATATATATTCCTGCGTTCTTTTGGTCGATAATTATTTTTCCGATTGGTATATCAAATCCAACGGAATTCCGTAACAAGTTTGAAAAATGGCCGACTGTAAACTGTAGCTGTTCTTTTTATTTGTCTGCAACGTTTGCTCTAGAATCACGTCGCACTGCATTCGTGTTTGCAGTTCAGCCAGCCGCAAAATTGAACGAGACTCGCCATCTCTGGTTTGCCACGCTTAATTGCGCGGTGAGGTTGAATCAACTCGTATTAAAGTAGTTATCTCGTTCGTTGTATACTATTTACGACGGGAACGTTGAATCGTACGCTTGGGGACCCCGTTGCGCGCTTTTGTTCAGACACGCTGCATCCTTCTAAGATATCTCCGACGAACCAAACAGCTAACTCGCTTGATCTTGTACTATAAAACGCTATTGAATCTGTAGCTTTCGTTTCTCCTCTTTTTCCTATTTATTCCCCATTTCTGCTACCCAACAGCGTATGGAAGATGGGCGACGCGCGAGTAAAAAAAAATTAATCGGAGCCATACGACAAATACGCAGGGATGATTTTGGCCATTTTCGAGCTCCATGTAAGTACACGTAAGATTTCTCAGACTCCGTCTCCCTCTTCTCACGTAAGATTTGACCTAGTTTTCCGAAAAAAAATTCAACTTAGTTGAACGTCGTTGGCAAAAGGTTAGTTACATTAAAACAGGTTATTATTTGGTATAAATGAAAGATTTTTTTAATCATTATTCAGTCTTTGCAAAATTCGTATTACAATTAAAGATTGTAAAACGAAGAAAAGAATCGGTCAAGAATCTAAAAACGAATAACACTTCGCATGAAACCATGAGCGACTAGAGTTTGAAGCAATCTTAAAGTCGAATCGTCATTAAACGTCTGGGAACGCCGGAAATCGTCGGAGGCTAGCACAACCTCGAGGCATGTACTGATCGTAAGCTGCGGATAACGGTAAATTAACTATTGGACTCGAAACTAAGTTCGAAAAAACTATAGACCAAAAGTTCCGTTTTTCAATTAACTTCAACATTTGTTAACGAACCTTGGCATTAGCATTAGTATGGCGATATTAAAATTGAATTATGGGTATAACTTTGATATTAAGACAGTTGTTTGAGTTTTTATTCGTGAGATTTTACTATAATTTATATTACGATACTCGAAGTCAGAAAGTAACAACGTACCCCGAGTTGGGGCAGGTTGTTAACAGGACGGGGCAAGTTGTTACGAGATCTATGAAAGATATAATTTGCGAAAAAACACTCATATATGATACATTCAAATATGTATTCGAGGACTAGCCAACAGTGTCATACAGAAAATTAGTTATTTTTGTTAAAATTACAATAAAATAAACACTTTTATGTTTTAACGTCTAACTATAATTTGTACTCTTTGTATTCATCCCTGAGACACGGAAAGTCGTAAGGTTGTCCGTTTGTAGTTATGCATGCTGAAAAAGAAAAGAGAATTACTATATTGTTGATTGAATAACAATATTGATTGAATAAATTGGGGCGAGTGATTTCGAGGTAACAACGTGGTCCTGAAAAAAAGAACACTCAGCTCTAACAACATATGTCCGCAAAAAAGTAAATTAGAGGCTAGATTGTAAAACGTACGCGGGTTCCGCGTCTTATATCCAGGTATTCTACATAACCTTGCATAAAAACACCAAAAAACTAAACGCTAATTGTTCAAATTCGTGGGATATACCAAAATCAGTGACGCACGTGCTCAGTTTGTGATGTGATTGACACGAGTGGCCTAACAATGATAGTTGCTGTCGGTGCGCTGCAATTGTTCATTCCACAACGTATTTACTGAATATATTAATGGTCTTTCCTGAGTGAGATATTTTAATCGGAACAATTTACCCCGGGAGCTCTCAATCCCGCTCTTTCCACCGGTATTTTTGTTTCATTTTGAATCAGAAAACAAAAAATGTCAAAACATTTTATAAAAAATTTAACAAATTAAAAAACAGCATACAGCAATCGATTCTAGGGACAAAATTGTGATAGGAACCTTACTGATATTTTCTTTGTCGATAGTAAGTAAAATAGTAACGAGTTCAGGTTATTCAATTCACAGGGAATCCAAAAAAAATCATTACGTCTATTTTTCCTACTATAATTATCAATAATTTGAGCAAAATTATATAAATAATTTCTGATGTTCCGTGACGTTTCCCGACGATTCGACTAACCAAAACAGGAAAGAAGCAAGACTCTCGACAAGCACAATTATTTACAAGTACTTCAAAAAGCAGAATGGCTTCATTCGGTTGAGAATTGCATCCTCAGCGAGGTTAAAACCTCGTGAGATGCTACATTAAATGTACCAAAATGAACAAATTTTGTTTTGCGTAGTTTCTCAATGACAAAAGAAGTGTCGCGTTGGGGCACCCGTATTCTCGCGTGTAAAATGACCTTACATACGGTAAATTTATTTGGTATTTGGATACTGTAAATTGGAGATTTCTCAACGTCGCAACGTTCCGCCAACTTGCACGGATATTCGTCTAGCCAACGTTCTTCGGCGCTCCATTTCTCCGTAAAATCGCGAGAGCAGGCGCGTTCAAATATATACTTTTCCGCAGGTATATCTCATAACGGTCCACGTATGTATGTACATATATTACGATGCAACCTCCGTTTTTTTCTCACCTCCAAGGCTTGATCTCGAGTCCGTTGAAATGCTACCTGAAAAGAATCGATATTCCGTTGACGCGAGACATAAAGAACGTTGCCAGCAAAATTGAGAGCGTGAGAAATTCTCACCGCGAACTATCGATAATACAATCGATAAATGCAGATGGCTTTCGAGAACGACGAGAAGCCGCGTGAGAAACGGAACACTCCTCGCCACTTTCTCGCAAATGGAATCAGTCGATCGTTGTTTATTTTCAAAATTATCCGGCGAATTTTCACCGATTGCCTAGCGAAATTGATTTTCGCTAGTGGTTGACATTTTCCGGCGGTGGTTTACATTTTCCACGCGCTTTCACTACATTCAAATGTATTTGATGCCGCAACTATGCCTAACGCTAACTTTGCACAATCGCAATCGGATGTCGCGTGACGAGTAGTCTAGCGACACGCGAATCGAACGGCACTTGGCAGCGGACCAGTCAACCTTGGGAATTGCTTGAGAGATACTGCGAGAAAGTTGGAGGAAAATCTTCTTCCCTGTAAGAGGGAACATAGAAGTTTTATTCTTCGGTCGCGAGTCGCAGACACCTCGTCGCTGGAACAAATGGAACTATACGTGACGGTTGTCCGAGGGGATGTCAAGATAAAAAGGATATGGAACTTTTTGCGACGCTGTCGTTTGTTCCGATTTCTTCTAAGACTCGCTTCAGCCTCGAAGCGAGATTATTTCACTGTACAAATCGTCTCGAAAACGAGCAACGTATCGCGAGAATTCAACCTGCTTTATCTTGTGCACAGCAGTTCGATTCGAGCAGGATGAGTCGGTACATCGGAAGTTTTTCTGGCAATATCGAAAACCGGAATCGATTACGTTTCCAAACAACACAATCTTCAAGACGGGGACGAGTGGATTTCGGAGGAGGTATTTTTTCTTCTCCATGAATTATTCGTTAGCTGAATGGTATGAAAGTAAATAGGATCGTCCCTTATCCGCGGCTTTACCAATTCATTGAGGTGATTCGAATTCGATTTTGAAAAATAATAGACCCGAGAGAATCTCCATTCCGAAAAATTTGTAATGCAAAGAAACCATCGAAGTTGCATGAGAGAGATTGGAACGCGTCACCCCCCTCCCAGGTACATGCTGTTTGTGCCTTTCAACCAAGATACACAAATATAAGGTATGATTCTCCGGGATACCAGAATTTGTCCGTTCTCCGCATACGTGACTGGACATCACAATCAGCCGTGTTGGAAAATATATAGATATACTAGATGTGTATCAACAGTTCTTCAACATCATTAACTTCATCAATTTTGCAAAATGGTTACATGCGCCGTAGAATATTGCAAAAATAGAAGTGATGGGCGAAGGAAAGTGCAAATTAGGTTTTTCAGGTTCCCCAAAGACGGGAAATACATTCAACTGTGGCTGAAAATATGCAGTCCGTCGATTCGTCATATTATGCTCCCCAATAACCAAGTGAGAGACTCGGGTCACCCAGCGAGACTTTCAGAAAAAAAAGGTGATATTGAACATAAGCATTGGAATTGACAAAGTAATTTTCTTGTCACGAATACTAGTCTGATCTTTACATACAGAGAAAATATGTACTCAAATATTTGTACATACATTTTGACTTGTCTTCCAGTCATTTCTAATAAAAATTCAGCATCAAATACATTATTTCGTCATTCATTCCTTTTCCAGAAAAAAAAACTCGAAAAACTATTCTCGGTGTTTTGAAAAAAACGCGCCTGGACGCTGAATGGTTGTCAAGCCAAGATGTCTGATTGTGGTGCCCACCCTGCCATTGGTGAATCCTCTTGTGCGCAAGGTCATATACCTTATATTTATGTATCTTGCTTTCAACCATGATAATGGTTGATTATTACCCATCGAATGAGATCAGTTTACTTTTGTTCCATCTTGAACAAATTCATCGCCATTGCGGCGATACTGCCAAAAAAAGGTTTCTTTCTAGGGCACAACGGTCACCTTTGAGAAAATAATTTTAAAAAAATGTTTTTTGGCCATAGAAAATTAATTTTAATGTTACAATTTTTTTTCTCAATTACTTACTCTGTTTACTTTAATTTTTCTCGAAAAAAGCTTGTCCGGCTGATTTTCGTTTACCTAATCTTTTAGGCTGGTTCCTTGTACTCCGATTATCGTACATCGTTTTGAAAATAATTGAATACATCCAAGTTATCGAATTTTCACCACACTGAAAAAAAAGAATAAGTAAAATTAAGCCAGTGGGACCTTGAAAAGTGCGTAAAGATATTCGATGGCAAGTCAGAACAATTCTATTACTCGTTCGCTTTGACAGTTGCCATCCTTATCTATTGCATATGTGGCATTACTATGCCGGTTAGCCATCGTGCCCATCTAACGCCAGCTAACTGATAGATAGTTGCCGCGCCTAACCAAAATGGTTCGACTCGCGATACTACCAGAATACGGAGAAAAAACATCCAGCATGCGGAGACTAACCAGAAAATGGCTACTGCAGCTATCCTTTTTTTCAGTGCAGAAGAGAACTAAAATGTGCACTAAATTTTTGAGAGGGGCGGTCTTTCTGACTCACAGTTCAGCACGAAAGTCCAAATTTTTAAGCAGGCTCCCTCGACTCGACCCTCAACATTCGTCTTGGTTAGATGTCGAGGATAAAAAAATTGTTCCTCTCAAGAACGCCACCCGTCACGTGTACGTTAGGGCGTTTCATTTTTAGGCGATATGTTCTTTGGTCCTACCTAGAAATCTGATAATTCGTTTTTTAAAAATATATTTTTAAAAAAACCGCTGGAAAAAAATTTAAGTAAATTAAAGGCTTCACTCTTGAAAAAATTTGACTCCCCATAAAAATAACACAGGTAAAATTTGTTTTCGGTTTCCACTCGATTTTTCGGTATTCAAAAAAATGTTGTGGAAGAAATGAGTATACAGCTTTTGTAGGGCACTGAATTTGCTACAAAAAATTTCTGTGAGCAAACGCTGTCCGACCAACGGTTTGTGAGTTGTGGAGCTGGAACGGTGATTGTTAATAACAATTGACAACGAATTTGCTTTTTTTGCCAGCAGTAGTACATTTTTTTTCCAAATGAACTACCAGATTTTTGAGTAGCACCAAGAGAGGAAATATCTCCTGCGACCGAAACAACCCAAATTCTACAAAAATCCATCTGGCGTTTGAAAATGTATCAAAATTGATTTGGAAAACGCCGAATTTTCAGATTTTCCTTAAAAGCTGTTGTCACGATTTTTTATACCCTGCATCAATTCTGGCCCGTTGATGTTTTACCAGCTTTTCATTCATTCGTTCTCATCCCATTGGAATTTGGAGGTGTGACGCCAAGAGAAAAATATGGATGTGTCGCGATGACAAAACGTGGATTGGAGGTGACAAATTTTAAGAATACTGAATTTCTCGCAACGTTCGTCCCAAGGACTGCAATAACTCACAACTTCCAGCCAACTTCTCCGGCATCTGCGATACACGACTGACAAAACGTACGGCGTCTTCCATCCTCGTATATTATAATCCAATTCCGCTTATTGGTCGAGTTTCCGGTCTTCGCTACTGAAAAATTCGTGCTGTTCGTACGCATAGGATCGATTCGTCGAAAAACCCAAAGCAGCCGACCGATTATCGAGATTTCATCTCTGCCAGAATTGAAAAACCTGAATAATTCAATTCATTATCATGAACTCGTTTTTAATACAAAGTACCTGAAATACGAGAAATGTATTTACGCTCACTACTTTCTAGATGAAATTTCCAATTTCAAATTTGCACTTGTGCGAGCAAAATAGAGTAACCCCCAAAAAAGTGAAATTTTTGTTTTAGTAAAATAAAATTGATAAAATGAATTGTTGAAACTCTCGCTGAGGCAAAATGGTTCCAGTTGTCATTTCTTACCATTCACGATGTTTTTGCCAGCCTACGGCGTTTTTCCAACCCTCTCCTATACTCGCACAATGATAACAAATGTATACCCATATAATTAATCGAGCAGAAACCAGGTTTTCGGTTTGTTTCTAATTTTTTTCTCATAAACCGTTCAGTGAATTTAAATAAAACTATGCACAATGGGTTCTCTAGAATTCAAGTTACATAATATGAAAATTTGGGAGGCTGGGTGACTTTTTTTTTGCTAATAAAAATAAAACTAATCTGTTCGGTCAACGAATCTCCACAAGAGTATATGCACAATAATTGCCCCTATTGTACATATCTATAATTATCATAGATATTCGAATTGCAGAAACTTTTGAACGGCTAGTTAACCGGTGTGAAATTTTCACAGTAGCTTCAGCATCGAACGAGGAACATTCTGCTAAATTTTGGTTTACCTTGTAGCATTTTGACAAAGCCCCCAAACATTCTTAAGGCGATGTATTCAGTGAAACGCGAGCGCTATACAGGGTGTATCGCCTCATGCGTTCATAATGGGAGGGACTCAGTCGACGCGAAGCGGACTCAAGAAGCACATTAAACCGTTGTTGACATTTTTTTCTTGTTGTAATTTCTCTGATCGTGAGAATTTTGATCTACGAAATTCTTGCGCTCGTTGATTGGCTGTAGGGGCGTGGTTTCGCGTCGACTGTCCCATTCTGGACACACGAGGTGATACACCCTGTAGAGCGCTCGAGTTTCACCGAATACATCGCCTTAAGAATGGTTGCGCAAAAGAGTGACTCCAAAGACAGCCCGATTGGTATATTTTTGTGGCTAATACGACTAAATTGCATCCGTTGGGTCAACGAATCTCCATATGATTACATCTAAAATTATGGTTATTTTAAATTGCAATCAGTTTGTAACGGCTTCGTGAATCGGTGTGAAACTTTCACGGTTGGTTTAGCATTAACTGTGGAATATTCTACTAAATTTTCGTTCGTCTCGTCAGATTTTGACATACCTTCCTGACATCGCTGAAACAGCTACCGCGTCAAACGTGATATTTATCATTGACAACGTTGTTCGCTGCTATGAAGGACAACAAAGGTAACATGACGAGTATCGAAAAGCACTCAAAACATTTTACGGAGCCGTACCACGGTCCATTCAATATCCAATCTCCCAACGTCCCACCATAAGTGGGATGAAATTCACACCCAGAAACAACATCGACCCGTACGCCGAACAAATAGTCGAAAATTACCACCGACACGTTCTCGGTGACCCTTTTGCCGCCGTTTTTGATCTTCGAAAAATAAACGCGACAACAACAGGAGAGAGAAACCGCCACGCAACTCGGCGAACCTCGTTATTTTGGCGTCGAGACGCTAATGACATCATCACGTAGGAGAGCTGAATCATCCTTCGTCGCAAACTGTCGTTACTAATTTAAATCCTAATTGAATTTTCGAACAACATTGTTTGTTGCGAAGTTTGTAATCATCGCTATCTCGCTTGGATACCTCTCACTCTAGAGTATATTCCTGTCGCGTAAGTTTGGAGGCAAAGCGTCCAAGACTTACCCCGGGGACCGATCCGTGGTCTAGCGCTCGGAAATTTGAGGGATTTGGAGGATTTTTTCCTCAAGGTCAAAATAATGAACAATGATAGTTAAGGGATTAGTCTACTGCGGAAGCTTAAAATAAAAGCTATTTTTACGTTGTTTTTTTTTTTTTTTGACGGTACTATCATTGATATGAATATGAAACTTGTTATAAAGAAATTTGTTTTCTATTCTTTGTACTCAATATTTTTTTACAAAAAGGGCAACTTTCAAAAACAACCAAGGGACTTACGTTGCCGATTTCTCTGCAACGAATCATTCGAAACGTACAAATCAAATATTATTTGATAAAGTATAACCGTGGGTTCGGTGCGAACTAACAAGGAAAGTCAATCAGCTGACATCCTTCAATTTTTATGAAGTTTGAATGTATTATTCCTCATCAAAATCTAAGAAACACTTATTATTTTTTTATCGGCGGAAAAACGTTTCTAGGCGGTGAAATTATCCCTCAACGTTGAGACCTCCGAGAGGTACTTTTCAGGTTTCACCTATTTTCACTTGAGATAATCGAATACACTCAAATGTATAATTACCTCGATGATAAACGATGACAAATGCAACTGGTTTCATATCGGGAGGTTGCATAGGAAAAAGTTACAGGGGTGGAAATTATAGGCGCAATAGTTTTTTTGATAAAACAATTTTGTGAATTTCAACCTTTATAACTCTTTTGCTATGCAACCTCCCAGTTGCATTTTTCATCATTTATCACGAAGGTACTTATGCATTTGAGTGCATTCGATTATCTCGAGTGAAAAAGGTGAAACCTGAAAAGTACCTCTCGGAGGTCTCAACTTTAAAGGATAATAATAATCACCCCCTAGAAACGTTTTTCCCCCGATAAAAAAACACGTGTCTCCTAGATTTTTCTGAACAGTAACATATTTAAATTGCATCAAAATCGAAAGACGTCAGCAGAAAGACTTTTCTCGTAAAATGATCTACACATTTATCGTTTAACAATATTTCTGATCGCAATGATCATTAAAAAAAAATCAATTTTTTTCTTTTTTTTCGAAAAAGTTGCGCCATTTTGTTAATCATGTATAGGAAATTATTAATTTCAGATTGGGCCAAAATGAGAGTTATGCTTTATCTAATTTTATTCGATTTTTATGTTTCGGCTGATTTGTTGCGGAGAAATCGACAACGTAAGTCACCTGCGTACTTTTTGAAGAGTTGCCTTGTTTGTAAGCTAATATTGAACAGAACCAATGGAAAAAATGTAAACTTGGCTTCTGGATTGGAGCTGCATGAAATAGAAGATCTTCGGTGAAAAACGCGAAAAAAATCGTAAAAATAGCTTTTTTTCGAGCCTCTATAGTAGGCTAATCCCTTAAGCTTTTAAGGTATATTACAACACTTGTACTGCACACAAAATCATTTTTTCCAATTGAATTTGTTGTTTCAAATATGGTGGAAATGTCGCTGAATAAGACCGCCTCAAAAAATGGACTTGAGCGATGTGTTGGATTTTGCCTTTTATATTCGACTAAAAATAAAAATCAAGAATGTTATTGATCAGTATGAATGCACTTTTTTATTTAACGCCGTGGAAGGAAAATGCTTTACGCACCGTAGGGACCAGGTGTTCAGTCCCCATGCAGAGGTCTACCCACTAAAAACCCTCCCGACGTCGACCGTGCAGCCCCTCCCCGGAACAACCTCGCGTCATGACTTCAGGGAAGTATGAGTGCACTTGGAATAAATCAAAAAATTGGAAATTGACAGAACGACGCGTTTTTGAAATTCTTAGTTCTAAAACCAGGCTTTTCATTATCAGTATTTCAATGTACAAAATACGAAGTCTTATAGACAACATTTGGATTCAAGCCCTGGCAATAGCCAGGAAACGCAAAGGTTTTGCGAACCTAAATATGCTGAATCTTCCTCTTTTTAATTACCACCTACGTGAATAGGACGACCTTGCAATTTCCAGAGAGAAAAAAATTTTGCGGCCAAAATGGGGTACCCCCGTAAAAAAAGTGCAGGTTTTTTTAGTAATACGAAATTGATAAATTACATTTTTGAAACTCTTGGTAGTGCAACATGATGCTACAGGTCATTTTTTACCATTTCCGAAGCTTTTCGAAACAATATTTTTTTAAGGTGGCCCATTTGACCGGCGTTTTGCACCCCCTTCCCCTACATTTCAGGCTGAACGAAATTTCAGACTGATGTACGTAGGAAATTGAGACTACAAGCCCGTTGCAGTTGAAAGATTGGAATTCCGGTATCAAAAGTGTATGTTTGAATCGAGAAGCTGTAGGATCACCAATGAAGTTTGTTACAACATGTTACACCAGTATCTTTGAAAAAGTTACTCTTAAAAAATCGACCAATCGTCGAAACCATAATGACAAGAGTAAAAAACAGGCTCAGAAACTGATGACAAAGTCGCACCCACCAGAAAAATCAGGCAAACAGGGTAAAAAAAACCAAAAACCTTCGAAAGCTGGTGTTCTGAATTGCACGTAAAAAGTTCAGACGATTCTGAACAGTTTTTTTTCCACAAACCACGGCGTAAAATATTAAGTATGAATATTTTCGAAGACTTGCATCACCCGGAAGTTTATCTTCAGCTCGTCGTCTGTGTTCCCATTTTCTTCCCGTGACTCTTGCTCGTGCCAATGTGGTTTCGTCTTCGATCCTAGTCACAGCATCATTACAATATTATATTATATTTTAACAACTGTTGCAGGATGAAAGTAGGATCAAAATTCACTTCTAATTGCTGAAATACCATCAATTTCCTTACAAAAATTTGACAGTATATTCTTGCAAGACTATACTTTCGAAATATGAGAGAGAAAAATCAATTTTCTGGAAATTCTACACCTCCGAGTCCCCTTAACGTGAGTTATGGTTACAGGCAGGTCGTTATCGCAGCACGAGTCGCATCTATGTTCAAGCTGGATGCACTGAGCGAGCTTTTACGTAGTTAGCTCGCCAAACTTTATCAGACATCTTCTCAGAACTTCTATACGCCTGTTACTTTGGACGGTGACGCGCGTGTCGCCGAAATAAATACGTTTGTATATCTATAAATATCCAACTTTTCATGAGCTTGCGTTTCTTCGTATGCAGTTGGGAGTGACAGCCGAATTGTCAAGAACATAACGAGCCGATCAAATGGAAAAGTTTGTTTTTATCGCATTACGTCGTTGACGCGAATTTTAGTGATCGAGACACAAAGCGGTCTGGAGCAACGACGGGTTCGTGATTCTTGAACGAATAAACAAAGTTATTTGAAGGTTTGTACGGATGAGCCGGTCTGTTTCTGTCGATAAAAACGTCTCGACAAAAATCGGACGACGAGTATGATAGTCCTGAATAACTTCTTCGGGACAAAGTCTGTCAACCCTACTCAACGTGAATGTTTCAAGCGACGTCAAAGTTGTCCGGTACGAATTTGCAAAACCCACGTTTCGTAGTCCAAGGATGGAAGCTTTCAAACTTCTCGACCGAACAAATCCGACTGAGCCTAATGGTTTCGCGCTTGAATTTTTTATCAGCACCCAGGTAGAATATTGTCTTGTTAGTCGGACAAGTTTAAAACGTCGAACGAGCTTTATTTTAGTTTGGCATCCAATCTCATTTTGTCGCTTAGTTCTTAGTTGCCAGCTTGTTATTAGAATGGAATACATTAGAAGACTCTGGTGTGACTATAACCTCCAAAATACCTTTATTTCCACGCATATTTTGAGATTCGTTTTTATCTTGGATACACGACAATTAGATCAGGCTTACGAAAGAAGTTGAGGCAGGGAGATTGAGGTTAGGAGCGACGCGGGAGTGGGGGGCGCGGGAGAAGAGAAGCGTAGGCGCGAGAGTAGACCGACGAGAGCGCCGTACACGGCCAGCGGGGAGAAAGAGAAGTACGAGAGAGTCGACGCAGGTAGCGATTAGACGGTTGGTATGAGTGAGAGGAAAGGAGAGGAGGGGGAGAAGAAGAGGGGGAGAAAGACGAACGTGGAGAGGTTAACGAGGGCCAGGAGCGAGAGTCGGGAAAGGATAGGAGGAATTAGGGAAATGTGGAGACGGAAAAAGGAGAGGGAAGAGGAGGAGCAAGAGAGAGCTTTCCAAAGGGGCGGGAATGTGACAAGGTCACCGGAAAAGAGAGAGGAGGAGGGGGTGTGCGAGGCGATGAGGAGACTAGGGGAGGAGATAAGAAAGCAGGTAAGGGAGGAATTGAGGGAGGAGATGAGAGAAGAGATGAGGAAGGAGAGGCAGGAGTGGAAGAGTGCAGAGGAGGTGAGAGAGCAGGAGTGGAGGGCAGAGGTACAGAAGCTGAGAGAGGAGATGAGAAAAATGAAGGAGGGATGGAAGAAAGAGAAAGAGGAATGGGAGAAGGGAAGAGAAGGCAGAACAGGTGAGAGGAGGAGCGGGATGGAGGGGGAGGGGGAGGCCGATGGAAGGTTTAGGAGAACGGAGGTGGAAGAGGAGAGAGACGGAGAGGAGGAGGAAGGGTGGACCATGGGGAGAGGGCGAGAAAGGGGGATAGAAAGGAAAGTGAAGGAGATGGAGGAAAGAATAGAACGAAATGAGAGAGAGGAGAGAAGGAAAAATGTAATAATCAAGAGGGTAAAGACGAGAGGCACGGCAAGGGAGACAGCAGAAGAAGTGCTGGAGAGAATAGGGGCGGAAGTGAGGATAGTGGGAGTGAAAGAGATAGGTAGAAGAAGAGCAGAAGGGGAGGAAACGATGCTAGAAGTGAAGCTAGAGGATGAGGAAGCGAAGAGAGAGGTTATGAACAAAAAAAGGAACCTCCAGGGGAGGAATGAATGGATAGGGGATGACTGGACATGGAAGGAAAGGAGAATGCAGTGGATGCTAAAGAGGAAAGCGGTAGAGGAGATGAAGAAAGGAAGAAGAGTGAGGGTAAGGTACGGGAGGATAATTGTGAATGGAAGCTCATGGATCTGGGACGAGGAGAGAGAGATGCTCAGGAAGGGATGGGAAAGGGAGGAGGGGAGGGGGGCAGAAGCAGAACAGAGAGAAGAAGAAGGGGAGAATAGGAAGGAAAAAAACTAGGAAGGCAGGGCAGGGAGAAGGTGCGGGATGGGAGCTGGAAGATCGGCTTTTGGAACGTGGCAGGGGTGTTGAACAAAGATAAAGAATTCTGGAGGGAGATAGGGAAGTGGGAGGTGATCGTAATGATTGAAACATGGCTGGAAGAGAAAAACTGGTACAAGGTCAAGAACAGACTGCCAAAGGGGTACAGCTGGACGAGACAGGATGCGAAGAGGAGGAGCAGGAAAGGAAGAGGGATAGGCGGGATGGTAATAGGGGTGAGGGAGGAGATGGCGGAGGGGATACAAGAAAAGGAGCAGAACGAGGAAGAAGGTCTGATGATGAGGACAATCAAAGCAGAAAAAGAGGAGTGGACGGTGGTAGCAGTATACGTAAATGGAGACTTGGAAAGGAAGCTAGAAAGTATGAGGGGAAGGATGGAGAGACAGGGACAGGGAGGAAAAGTGATTATAGGGGGGGATTTCAACGCAAGGACGGGGAACAGGGGAGGAAGAGTGGAAGGTATAGAAGAGGAGGAAGAGGGTGGGAGGAGATCAAAGGACAAGAAGGTAAACAGAGAGGGGATGATATTGACGAGAATGCTAGGAGAGGTAGGTTGGGAAATAATGAACGGCAACATAAAGGGTGATGAGCAGGGAGAATATACCTTCACTGGAGGAAAGGCGAGTACGGTAATAGACTACGTGCTGGGAGACGAGGAAACAAGGGAAGGGATAGAGAGAGTGGAGGTAGGAGATAGAATAGAGTCGGACCATCACCCATTGATAGTGACAATGAAAAGAGGAAGGTTGGGGAAAGAGAAAGGAAGGAAGAAGAGGAGAGGAGCGGGGAACGGCAAATGGTCGGAGGCGATGATAGAAGAGTACAGGAAAGGAGTTGGAAGAATGAGAGTAGAGGGGGAAGGGGTTCAGGAGGCATGGAAAGAGACCACGGATAAGATAAGGGAAGTGATAAAGGAAAGCGAGAAAAAAGGGGGAAGGCAGGAGGTAAAGAGAAGGGAAGGGTGGTGGGACGAGGAATGTAAAGAAAAGAAGGAGGAGGCCAGACGGGAGCTGAGGAGATGGAGAAGAGGCGAAGGAGACAAGGAAGGATACAGGGGAAAAAAGAGGGAATATCAACGGATGTGCGAGAGGAAAAGGGAGGAGGAAAGAGAAAGGGCGGTGAAGGAGATCGAAGAGGCAAGAACAGAGCAGAAGGTGTGGGAAATAGTGAACAGGGGGAGGAGAAGGAGGAAAAGGATGAATGAGGGAATAGGAGAAGAGGAATGGAAAGAGTACTTTACAAATCTACTGGGAGGAGCGGAGAAAAAGGTAACATGGGGGAAGGAAAGAAGGGAAAGAGAAGGGGAAGAAGAGGAAATAAGTAAGGCAGAAGTAAGGAGGGCAGTGGGGAAGCTGAAGGCGGAGAAGGCAACGGGAATAGACGGGATACCGAACGAAGCATGGAAGTATGGAGGGGAAGCGGGGATAGTGATAGCATGGGAAATTTGCAGGAGAGTGTGGAGAGGAGAGGGCTGGCCACAGGAATGGAAAGAGGGAATAATAGCGCCGATAGTAAAAAAGGGAGAAGGAGAGAAAGTGGAGGAGTATAGAGGAGTGACGCTAATGCCGACGATATATAAAATATATGCAATGGTACTAGTGAACAGACTAGAGCAAGAGGTCGAGAGAGAGAAGATGATCCCACCGAACCAAACGGGTTTCAGGAAGGGTGTAGGAACAATAGACAACATCTACGTGCTGAACCACGTAGTGGGAAGGCAGGTGAACGAAGAAAAAGGGAAATTGGTAGCGCTCTTCGTAGACCTGAAAGCGGCGTTTGATTCGGTGGACAGGAAGGTGTTGCTTCAAGCGATGGAGGAGAGAGGGGTCAGGAAGGGATTAAGGGAAAGGGTGGAGGAAGTACTGAGGGAAACGATAAGCAGAGTGAGAGCAGGGGGGGAGTTGGGAGAGGGTTTCTGGACGGCAAGGGGAGTGAGGCAGGGATGCCCATTGAGTCCGCTGCTTTTCAACCTGCTAACGGCTGACTTGGAAGAGGAGATGAGGAGAGGGAGATGGGGAGGGGTAGAAGTGAGAGGGAGGAGGATATGCACGTTAGCATATGCGGACGACGTGGTGGTGCTGGCAAAAGGGGAAGAGGAGATGAAAAGTATGATAAGGAGAATGGAAGAATACTGGGATAGGAAGAAGCTGGAAGTGAACGTGGCGAAGACCAAGCTGATAAGGTTCAGGAAAGGAGGGGGAAGGAATAAGGAGATAGACTGGAGATGGAGAGGGAGGAAAATAGAGGAGGTGAAGGAATTTAGATACTTAGGATATGTGTTCAGGAAAAACGGAGGGCAAGAAGCGCACTTAAGGGAAAGGGTAAGGAAGGCAGGAGCAGTGATGAGGCAGGCTTGGGGAATAGGAAAGAGGAAATTTGGGAAGGATTGGAAGAGAAGGATGTGGCTCTTCGACACGCTGGTGTGGACGGTGATGAGTTACGGAGCAGAAATATGGGGTTGGGAGGAAAGAAAGGAGATAGAGGGGGTGCAGGAGAGATATATCAGATGGACGTTAGGAGTGGATTGGGGAACGCCGGGATATATGGTGAGGGAGGAAGTGAAGAGAGACAAGATCAGGACAAGGGCGGCGAAGAGAGCATGGAATTACGAAGAGAAGCTGAGAAGTGGAAAAGGGAGCGAAATAGCGAGAGAGTGCCTGGAGGAGGTAGAAGAGAGGGAGAGGAGAGGGGAGGAAAGGAAATCCAAATGGGAAGAGGAGAGGAGAAGATTTAGGGACAAGTTCGGACAGGAAGGGAGAAGCAGGGAAAGAGAGAACTGGGAAGAGGTAGAGAAAGAGGACAGGAGACAGCAGGAAGGGGAAAGGATGGAGGAGATACAAGGATCGAGGTACAACAGGTGGTACAAAGAGATAAGAGTAGAAGGAGTCCCGGAGTACCTAGGAGGAAAGTGGAGCGAGGAAAGGAAGAGAAGAGTAGCGAGGTACAGACTGGGAAATGAGATGAGAGAGGGCAGGTACTGGGAAGAGGAAGAGGACAGGAGGTGTAGATTGTGCGGGATAGAAGAGGAGACGTGGGGTCACACGCTAGAGGTGTGCGGTAGGGAGGCAGAGGAAGAGGAGGAGAAAGGAGTAGCAGAGAGGGTGAGAGAGATTTTGGACGGAGCAGGCAAGGGAGAGGAATGGATGAAAGAGATGGAGAAACGAAGGAAAGAAAGAGGGTGGTATGGCAGAAGTGGAATGGGATGAATGAAACGGAAACGGAAGTCGGAGAGGAGGGAGTAGGAATGAGAATGCGTAACTAGGCTAACTAGGTTAAGAGACTAGGATAAGGAGAGAGGAAGAGAAGGAAGTGCCGGTAACCCTTCGGGGAGGCCGTAAATATATACATACATACATAACATACATAGATCAGGCTTACATTCTATCGTTGCTGCAACTTCGTATGAGTGCATTCGTGATAGGTAATAAAATACTGACGATAGTAGAAATATTTTAGTCCAGTCATTATGTCCTAAGATACGACTTTTACCTGCAAGTGAATACGAAGTCCTAACTTTTGGATATTGTGTGTGTGTGTGTGTGTGTGTGTGTGTGTGTGTGTGTGTGTGTGTGTGTGTGTGTGTGTGTGTGTGTGTAGGGGGGGGGGGAGTCTAAGAAAATCGTAACTTAAAATTGTTGACCAAGATTTCCTATGTGGATTCTCCGTCATCTTGAAAAAAGGGTTAAATTTGGTTTTTGCGCGATAACTCGATTCTCCGTCGAAATACGAAAAATGCGATTAAATACTTCTACATCGCGTTTTTTACGTTCTACAATTAAGATTATATACATTTTTCACCTAATTTCCATCTTTATTGAGATATCGAACTCGGAAGTCAAAAATTCAGGTGACGAAATGTTTTTTGCCGTTTCCTTCTTTTTCGTTATAGATATCGAAAAAATGTCTATTATCAAACTCATAGAGCATATTAATACCTGCAACTCCATATTTTTTTCATTTTTGTTAACAAAAATTACGACCTGTAGCGTGCCGCACAACGTGAGACATGCTACGTGAATAACGCTATGCGTCACGCTCTACTGTATAGGCCAGTCACCCGGGAATTTAACTTTGCACGAAATGGCGACCAAGATTTTCTTTTTTTATTTGATGTAGCATCACTTACCGAGTATAAAATCACAAAATGCTAGCGAATGCCGCCTGTGGATAACGCGCCATCTTGAAAAAACCTTATCGGCCGATATCTCGGTAACTATGCACGTCAGGCTAAAAATCATCTTAACCATTATTGTAGGAAACCAAATCCCCATCTTTTGTTTCGAATAATGTTTTTCATAAAACTCGCCGTTTCTGTTTTATAGCTCATTCAATTCAATTCAAACTATAACTTTGACTGCAAACTTTTTCTTCTAATATTCATACTTTCAGAGCTATAACGCGTCAATTATCATAATGCGCCGTCTCCGGGCGGTTAATACCTTTTGGTATTTGGTCATTGTTGTAGGTCATCATTACGTTCAATCTTGTTTGCAATTCATAAAAGTTACGAAATCATAAAAATAATACGTTTTAATTATTTAATTTGTCAAACGCAAATTGTTAAGTTGTTATAGTAACCGAAAACTTACAATTTTTAGAAAATTTGTATACTTCAGGTGTGAAAGGGATTAATAAACCGATAGATCATTAGTAAAAAAAATGGATGATGTCATGAAAAAAGATTGACTCAAAAAATTCCACCACGTTTTTTTACTTAAAATACCATATTCGTACAAATAAGGCTCATTTTCTGTCTTGTTGTTAGCTAGTTTGCCATTGTTTATGCAAGTTAAAACCGTAAGCTTAATGCTAGCGATTTTGAGCGTTACCAACATGCTTGCAGTCATCTAATTGTAAGTTGGTTAGCTAGTCTTAGGCAAATACGCACAAAATTAGTTCAATGCAAGCTAATTTCATTGCTCACTTTTTACCTGGACAGGTGCAACCGTCGTCATATGTTAAATTTATTAAGATCTCCTGTGGGTACTATTCACAGCAGCGTTCTGGTCGTACGAAATGAAAGTCAACACGGGTCTCCGATCGATCTTCTAGCCATTCGATCATCTTCTCACAATCAGACCTCCGAGAACAATTATTTTCACGATATTTCCCCGGCATTTCGTCTCGCAGCAGAATTTCATTGATTCCATTCGTCGGAGAATTGATAAAATACCGTGAAAGCGAGCCACGCGATTTTTCCTCGGAGAGGCCTCGTGTTAGTTCTCCTCGGGTTTCATATTTCGTGTGCGTGCGAGATCCCACTACCGATTCGCGTTGGGCATTTTCGCTTGTCAAACTTCGTTTGAGTAGTAAAGCGAATGACCGGAAATTAGGCGACTCAGGTTACAGCTATATTTTTCCTTTCTCCTTCTTTTTTCCTAAACCATTCTGAAATTGATAGGATTATTTGATTTTCCTACCGCGACTCGTTTATCACCTCGTCATTGCGATTATTTCTGTGTTTCGATGAGCATAGCAAAAGTTTAAGAAGTTTCATGGGTTTAAAATTTTAAAAAAATCGATTTTTTTCCTCATTTGTTTATTAAAAATAGTACAATATGTGAAGAATATTTTCCCAAATTTTTTAATTACCCGGATTAAAACTCTATGAGAGAAACGCCTGGGAATTTTCCAGGTTATTCAGCGGTTATACCGTGTAGTCACGTATGTTGACTATTATTTTGGCAAAGTTTTTGATGGATTTGTGAAAAGCTCATACTGTGAATTATATGAGACTTGGAGGATACAAATAGCTTAGGCAGATTTCATATACTGGCAAAAGAAGCACTTAAAAAATTCCAATGCAGTGCGAATCGCCAAGGACTAGCTGGTGATTTGTAAATAATACGGTGCATTTCGTTCGACTCGCATTTGGACACGAGTTTTCAAAAGCTAATGCACCGATCTGACTGAAATCTTGCGCAATTTTCAGACACCATCGTTGAAAACGGAGTGCCTTATACATTCGCCATCGCAAAAAACGTCGGATCGAATAAAAATTCTGAAATCATATAGAGAGCACGTTTTGGCAGTTGGGTAGTCGTTTTCAAGCGTCTTCAAGAGTGATGCGTGTGGCCCCTCCATTTCTTATGAGCACGGTTTCAGCCAAACCGCTGAACCGATCTTAATGAACTTTGCAGGGGATTTTTTTATTACCCCGAAGATGTGCAAATTTAATTGTCGGCCCGATCCGACTTCCGGTTTGGAAACGACGTTAGCTATCTTCGTCATTTTTTAATATACAACATCGAGCCTTTTCTGTAACCCTATAATATCAATATAATACCACCATGTTTTTCTTCTATAAAACAAAATAAAACAACAAAATTCAACAAAAAAATAGGCGATGGTGCCTCGCGCAAAAAAGCGATGAGCTTCTTGGCTAAGATGGGCTAGTTTGACATAGAATTAACCAGTGATTAGACGCTGGATTTTTTCTTCAGTTACAAATAATTTTACAAGGCTATACATTATGTAGATTGTACGAAAAAATGGACTATTTTGCATACGATTCTGCCAAAGATTCTAATTTCAATATTTTTTCCAACCCGTCGTTCAATTATTAGCTACGTTTATCTGCTGATAGAAAATATTCGGTTTGTTGATTTCAAACAAAGCTATCGAACGCGAAGATACTTTTTTCAGAGGTGTCTGGAAACGAGGTCCCACCGGCTAAATTTCGGTCATTTTTGGAGGAACATTTTTTAAAATACAGTTGAATCGTTACTCTTCGATGTACTTGACAAGTTGTTAGAAATAATTTTTGTATGATGTGAAGAAAAAAATGAGAAGACATTTTGGCTTCGAAACCGATGTAACCCTTCAGCTCGTCTTCGATCGAGTGATTTTAGTCTATGGGCAAACAGAAGCTCTCCAAGGGAATATATTTCACCTGGGAGCCTCGAGAAATAACAAAGTCGAGGATTACTCGACATCCGGAACATTTGTTCTTCGCGGCATTTGAAGCGGAATAAACCTAGAATTTGTCATCATTGGACTGAATTGAACCCGACTTCCAGTCATCCATATTCAACCCTCCGCTACTGCTTCACACAGAACTAGTGGTGAGATACTCCTGCGCCTCTTCGAGCTTTTATGCAAGATAAATAAAACATGGACGCAGCTCGAAGGTGACAGCCAATATTGGGCGCTTATTCGAAACGCTTTTGATGGAAGAGAGAAAAAAATATTTCACGAAAGGTTATACGTAGCTTTAGAAATAGCCGGAAACTCGTTTCGGTCGACGGATCGCGATTCGTGACCTATCCTATTCCGAGGGAACTTTAAGTACTTTCCATCGACTTTCGCAACATGAAACTATTGGAACCCGGTGGTACAAACCCGGCGGGATTCAATGGTTCGTGTCGGCTAAGTTTGTTTCGTCTTTTTATCAACCCTGCACGCGATTCTGCAAAAAAAAAAAAAAAAAAAAACACCCACGTCCGAAGATATTAAAAGTCATTTGACGAGTGCCGGAGTTTTGAACGCCGCGTATTTCATTTTTTCATTCATTTTGATCAGTGTGTTTTTGAGGATAGCTACGATTTTTCGCCGAATTTAATCCAAAACTTCATCGCATTGAACTATTTTTTATTCGTACCTTCCGAGTGAAATTTCGGTACCGTTATTTGATTCGCGGCTATCGAAAATGTTTTTCGAAATTTATTGCTTCTTTCGGTGAGTCTCTTGTTCGTTGTCTCAGGAAAATCAGATATCTCCGAAATTCGTCGTTGAGGTCTCTCGCAATCGCGCGATTTATGCATATCCGTAGAATTTCGAGACAGCGAATTCCTGCTCCGCTAATTGCGACGAGACTCGCGTGTCGAATACGCTGAAATTATCGGCCGATGGCGCCCAGTCGGAGACACCTCCGGGAATTCGATGACAATTTTATCAGCTTCATTTTCACGAAATGTCACACCGGGGATGGCTCGGTACTCCGCGTGTGGTTATTGATCTTCTTGTCTCGCGATAATTTTAGCCCAACCTCCATTTCAGGTACCTCGGACAGTTTCGTAATTAATGTAAATTAATCATTAAGCTATCCTACGCGCGAAAATAACACGTCTCTGCTCATTACACGAACGATTATTCGTACTTTCCGTTCAAAATCATTTGATTTTCCCTGTAGATTCCCAAGATCACCTTGAACCGAGTACGAAGTATCCAAACGGTGACCCAACGTCTTCCCAGGTGAACCTATAATTATCTGCAGATCCAGTACAAATTGAAATACTATAAAAAACAAATTTTGCGGTCTTCAAGGCCGTCAGTGGCTTGAAAAAATTACTACTTTGTATAATATTTTTTTTTTTTTTTTGGCAACAGTTTGATTTATTTTACGAAACAAATCATTCAAACTTATTATGTTACATTTTAACTTTACTTCACTAAGATTTGGAGAGACAATATTTATCGTTTATCTTTATTGTAGAATTATCGCCATATTTGTTGGACCTTGTCATGCTTTGCAGAGACCATTAAAACATTTTGCTGGTTCATCTAAAATTGATGAAACAAAAGCAAATAATCAGTTTCATAGTCAATCTAGTGCCTGATGGAAACTTTTTTTCATTTCAATAAACGAAATGGTGGACTCCGATTGTTTACGCGCGGGTTTTCAAGGAAAAACGCCCTTTCAAGAACGGTGGGATTGTGGAATCACACCTTCTCCAGAACCATAATCCAAGTGGATGGTTTAGTCTTCATTCGATTTTTAAATTTTTTGTGTGTGTTTTGTTATCAATTATATACTTAAGAATGAAAGTCGACGCGAAATAATTTGCAACAAGCGGGCTTTGGCTGATAGTGAGTCAGCCCTTGAACTTCCCGTTATTTGTGCTCGAATCAATATTATTCAACGTTACAAGTTATTAATTACTTTATTAATTAATTCATTAATTTATTAATTTATTAATATGTACTATTTTTTTTCAAACCTAATATTTTCAGATGTTCAGATTTCTTAAAACGTTATAGAATTAGCCATTTGGAATTGTCGAAACTTGACTGGATTCGCTATCAGCAACACCGAAAAACCCCAAATACCAACTTTCACTCTCGTCAAACGACTTCTTGCATTTTTGGTCCACCATATTGGTGGAAAAAGGTGATTTTTGAAAATTTGTTTAGAGAAAAGTATTGCACCGAATGTTTTAAAAAATTTTAGGTATATTTGGACATATTTAATGAATACAATTTAATTTTCTTAAATCAAAATATTGAATTTTCAGGGAGTTATCCGCCATGTCCTGAGACTTAAAAAAAGTCCTCCCACTACTGCAGCGATTGCGGCCTTCACAGTGCCTGAAATCAAACAAACCAAAAATTGTAACAAACTAGAAGCTATTTCGCGTCCCTTACGCACGGTAATGAAAAAAAATGAAAATTTAAAAAAAATTCACTAAATAATCTGCTAATTTTTGGGCTGGTAAAAATACATTTTTCATCCAACCATAAGACTGGAGGGTCATGGTACGTACCATAGAATGTAATACAAAACAAGCTGAAACAAAACGCGAAGCGATCGGATTATTTGTTCCCGAGTAGCGGCTGCAGCAAATTTGAAAAAAGTGGTTTTGCAAAAAACGCGTTTAAAGATAAAAGTACTGATTTTATTTCCATGAATTAATTAATATCATACCTGAGGTTAATTTGCTATTTCAGACCTGTACAATACACCTTCCTCTTCTTCAAAATGCGACTATTGGTCTGAGAAGCCTTTCACACAACACGGAAATTTTGAAACCTAACCCTCGCGGCTTGCTTGATTGAAAGTCACATTTTTTTGCAAGTTTTGCACAACACGAGATTACTTATTGCAGCAAAAACTGAGAAGAACTGAATAATGCAGTATCGGTGAGTTGGATTAATTATAATTTCATCACGGTTAGTAGTTAATAATTTTTCAGCTGACGTAGTAGTACTCGCGGGGGATTGCTCGAACGTATGTTGATTTCCAGTAAACTTTCGTTTTCTTGAAGATGATCTACGCGCGGGGCTACTATGAGAACCTTTTTGCTTACAATACTGACTCTTTCTACTCATTTTTATTAAAATAACCTGCGATCAGCTCGATAGGACAATCACAAGAAAACTAAGTACCGTTTCATTATTTCCGCATCTAGTAGCTCCGGAAAAATCTGACTAGCAACGACGTACAAAAGCTGCTCTTCAGAAGGCTGTAACTCAAAAACTATTTGAGATTCTCACTTGAAATGTACCATGTTATTTTTAAAAGTATAAATTATTGACAAATGAAAAAAAAATCGAAAATTTTGAAATTTCACACCAGTCGTGCCACTCAACCCCTCACGAACGGATCGAAGATGATACAGACAACGATGGAGCGAGAGAGGGGCGAGGTATTTTTTCAGAAAAATTCCACGTAAGCACTTCTTGTTAAGCTCGCACTTAGAACGCAAAGCAAACTCGTCATTCCTTTCGTTTCCTTGTCCGTTCTCTTTATGGAACGACCATTGATTACGACGTCATAAACGATACGTTTCACGTCTTTTCATCCGCGAGCTCGGTGGTCATACTTACGTAACGTAATAATCTCGCATGATACGCTGTATCATTCTTTATTTAGATGTTACCCAAACGTACGACGTAAACCTAAGGTGAAAATAATCTGCTCCGAGTCCATTCGTGACGAGGATTACGATAACATCGCGAGTTCGTAATGATAAACCTTGTTTTTCGATCGTCTATAGACGGTCAAATATTCCGAAGGATTTCGCAATTGATCGCTCGTAATGACGGAGTCCTCGGCGACATTCGGTACAGTTTGTTCTCAAATGAATGGCTCGTCAACGTGAATCAATAACGAGCTTTCATAAAAGATGTACGATCTCTCCTTTACCCCCGTCCGAAATCGAAGCTTCGCTCAATAACCTGAATTCAGCCGACTTAGCTCGAGGAGTTCGGGGTAGCCAGAAAGTTTGAGAATATGCCTTATATTTTAAATAATGTTTTCTTGCTAGCAGTTTCATTTATTTTATGACAAAAATCATACAAAGTTATTATATTGTGTTTCAACTTTATTCCACCAGAATGGAAGAAAAAATTATTGTAGATCAAATTATCGCCATCGCGTTTCACTGGATCATCTGATATCAATGAAACAAAAAGAAAGATTATGTTCATCAGATCATTAGATCTTTAATAACACAGACAATGCCCGTGTCTGACATGGTATTGTTAAAAGGATACGCTCCAGTTCTCAAGTGACCACAATACAATAACGCGGAACGAGACACATTATTCAACCAATACCAACCAACCAATGTATATATATATATATATATATATATATATATATATATATATATATATATATATATATATAGAAGTGCTCCTCCTGAGAAATCACAGAAAATTGATATGTTTCGTAGTGGAAATGCACTCACGGGCGTTTGAGAGAATTATTCATGATGGGGGAGCATCATAAATACCCATAGAAGCACGGGAAAAATCACCTTAAAAATTGAATATTGAGAAGTGCTCCTCCTGTGTAGGTAATTGGAGAAAATTGCTCCGTGTCATGGTGAAATTGAACTCACGGGCATGGAAGAAGATTATATTACGGCGTAATACCATAAGACACCATGAGACCACATTGAAAATTACTATAAAATTATGGACATCCAATGTAATTCGGTTTTATTTATTTTTTGTTGTAGTGTGAACCTTGAGGAAAATTTTGAGCCCAAAATGAAGTCTGTACTTACAATATTTACGAAAATATGATTTTTTTTCATGCCGCACTGTACAGCGCTCCACGCTACTTACGTCGCTATAAGTATTTACAATGATGGCTACCGCGGTATTTTATTGATATTACACGTATTAAATATAACCAATCGGTCTTAGTTGTTGTGACACGTGCAATGCCGAAGGCGAATACCGCATATCGCTTGCTGAAAAACGCGCGAAAGAAACATCTAAAAAGGTCAGATCAGCTCGGAAAAGATCAAGTTCATCCCTAGAAGACCGGCAACTTGCCGAGGAAAGGATTTCTATTGCTGAAATCGCGTCAAAACTTTAAACGCGTTTTTCTCGAAACCACATTTTTCAAGTTTGCGGGAATGATATCTCAACAACGATTATTCCGATCAACTTTGAATTTATACCACACATTTGTAACACTATTATCTAAGGGGCTGCGTCGGATTTTTTCGATATTAATAACCGTTTCATTTTTATCAATGTTTTTAGGTCGGAACTTTTCGCGAAAAACGCAAAAAAAATTTCACGTGCTGCCCAAAACCCATTTTTGATTTTTTCGAAAAAGTCTTAGGTAGTTCCATATGTTTGACCATATTAAAGAACATATTTCCATCGCGTATGTTTCAGATGAGCCGTGAGGCCGTAATCATTGCCGCAGCGCAGTGGTGCAAAAAAATATTGACGCGCGCGGAGGCCTATATCTCTGACAATTATATATATTCTTACATGAAAAAAATACGTTTAGAAATCTGAAATGCTGTATTAAAAGTGTGTAGAAATAGAAATAAAAAACATGCATTATTTTGGCTCCAAAAAAATCATGAAAATTGAGTCTCATTTCAGCCTCTCAGGGTGGTGCAACCCCTCACTGCGGAAGAATAAAATGCGGGATGCTTAACGATTAGCGTCCGATCACGTCTTCTGGCATCGTAATACTGACCCGATCATTTGTCATCGCCACTCCTGGATACACGTATATCGCCGGACGAACGGGGTCAACTACCATCGATCGATTCCGTTGCAACGAAAAATCATCCGCGTCAACACGACCGTCGCGACGGTCCGCCCACAGCGACGTCTTACTACTGATTCCCAGCGCCGATCTCAATATATTGAGATATATTTGCATATATTTGCATATATGCTAACGTCAAAACGTTGAAAGCGCCGGATGCGGAAACTCGTATCAATGACGGAAAACATGTCTCATTCGGTCGAGTGAGCCTGTCTCACCTCGATCGAACTCTTCACTTGTTCATGTTACAATTCACGGAGCTCCGACGCGAAGTTTTCTCCATTCGACTTCTACGACCGTGCACGAAGTACGGCGTATTCTAAGCTCGCGAATCCCTTCCTCGTGGTTTTCATTCCTGCATTAGCGAAAAAAAAATGTAAATCGGTTTCTAGAAAGCTTTGCGTGCCAAAGATGCAGCGCGCGTCGCCACCAGGCGAAAAAGATCGCGATTTGTAATTAGCTAATGTTCGCATCGATAACGTTGATCTTCGGCAGTCCGATCTTACGTAATATCGGTGGAGTTGAATTAATTTTGCTTCGGATTTGATGGGCGATTCGCACGGATCTGGGATTATCGTTGAGCCCACGAACAGCTAATACGGCACGAATGAACTCGCGTCGAAAACCACTGCAGCGAACGAAAAATTGCAGATTGAAGGTGATAAATATCGTTTCAGAGAGAGTGTATCGGAGAAAAACGTCCCGCGTCGCCTTTTCGATGGTTGCGAACGAGGCACGGGACGAAGGATCTGTAACGCAGAATGAAAACATATCGGAGTGTTAAGCTTTCTCGTTTATTGAAAATATTTTTGTAAAATGTGTAGGTCGACCAGACCAGCCTAGCCGACAAACGTAAATTTCCGTAATGAAATGAAATTGTAGCAAATAGAAAAACATAGCAGATGTATACATATATATATATATATTTATATAAATGTATATATATATATATTAAACTAACAATCATTATTACTCTAAGTAAAGGACCAATCAATGATGCATTCGCTTACTTCATAATCTTAATGTTTTAATTATATTGTGTATAACAAAGCGGTAACAACTTGTTAATCGTAAGTAACTATTATGATAATAATTATTTAGTTTATAATTACAATAATTAATTTATGAATTATAACTAAGAAATAACAAATCAATCGTATCTTTTCTCCGACAATACCGAATAATAATATCAATACCCACATATCTCTCTCTCTCTCTCTCTCTCTCTCTCTCTCTCTCTCTCTCTCCCGCCCTCCCGCTCTCCTGCTCTCTCGCTCTCACGCTCTCTCGCTCCCTCACTCTCTCGCTGTCTCGCTCTCGCGCTCTTTCGCCCCCCCCCCCCTCCTCTCACTCTCCCATCCATTGCATCAGCATGCTCGGTATTAATAATTCAATAACAGTTTTATTTCTTTATAATTCATTTGAATTTTCATCGTGATCACAATCAATCAAATAATAATTCTGCGACTCGAATAATGACAGATCAATGATATTATCACCGATGAATAATAACAGCAATAATTTGAATAAATCTTAGAATATCAAACATGGTTAAATATTGTGCAAATAACTCATATATTCGTTTGGAATAATTACAAGAGCAATGAACGTCATTCGATACGGTAATTTGCTTAGCTTTTTTCTAGAAATATCTACGTCGATTCGCGCATCTCTTTCACGCCGTTTCGTCGCATGGTCAGGATTTTTATATACTCGTCGCGAAAATTCGCAACGGTTCGATCTATTCCCTCGTCTCCTTCTCACTCGTTTGCTCGTTCTCTCCCTCGCGCATGCCTACCTTCTTTCTCACTTCTTCTTTTCGTTCGCATCTATATCGCCAGAAATGAAACATCCTCTCCACCTCACCCTCTCCCTCTCTCTCTCTCTCTCTCACTCTCTCTCTCTCTATCCATCTCCTCGTGTTTCTTTTCGTCTCGGCATCGCATTCGCGCGTCACGTTGCCGGGCTGCTTGCTCATCGTTCGCGTCGATTTCGGATCTCAAGTTTGAAAGTAAAAAATGTTATTATTCTTATTCCGCAGTCTACGATTGTTTGCGAGCTATGGCAGTTGCTCTTTTTTTATTTATATCCGTGAACGATCGATCGTCAAATTACATTCCGCAAAAATTCTCATCCCTTAACGTATATAACTTCGGCTTACATCTCTAATTTCATTCCGATTTATCTAAAATTTACACGTTGCGATCAATGATTCGAACGCAAGCCGTCAGCTACTACAGTCGATGATCCCGTAAAAGCGTGAGTGTGAATGCAAGTGTCTCCGCGCTACTTCGCTGAGTCTACGTAAAATTCGATCGATTCGCCCTCCTCCCCCGGCCCCCTTCCTTGATTTTCCCTACAACTCCTCGGCCGTTCACCGCCGCGTCCCCGACCAACGATTAGTCCGCCGTAGCTACGTTTACGTGATAGGAAATAAATTACGATCGCGGTAGTTACGTTTGTCATTATTGTTGCTGTTATTATTACTTCTTTATAATCGTTACCATTATTTTACATTCTATTTATTATTTTCAATCGTTATCGCTACGGGTATCGCTACATCGCGGGATTATCGCGTCCACGTGGAGGGGGTGGGGAAGGAACGGGATGCTGATCGATACTCGCTCTTCATTTTTCTTTCCTCAATCCATGATTCGTTATTTTATTAAATACTATATATTTTACACGATGTCGTCGCTCGAAAGGCGATTCGCTTCGAGAGAAGAAACTTCGTTTCTCTTCGTTTGTATCGTTTTGCACGAGAGCTTTTTCGAGCCCCGATCAAACGATGCCGACTCGAAGGGCGAGGAGAGGCGAACTCGTTGTTTCGTTGAAAACCGGAGAGCGATACGAATTGGGAACGTCGAGGGGCCTCCAACGATTTTCACGCGACAGTGGATTGCCGGAGACCGATCGAGGTTTTGGGGAAGTCGTGGGCATTTTCCAATTAAATCGCGACGCGAGGAACGAGCGCTCCTCGCTCCTCCTCGTAATTTTTGCAATGATCGCGCTTGTTTTACCTCTCCTCTCTCATCTTTCGATCGAAATTTAACAACACTCACGTTTAAAGCCCTTGAGAACATCACATCGTAGTTATCGTTATGACAGGCGAAAAATTCGATGGAAAAAACTTTTGATGGAATATGCTACAAGTAGAAAATGGAACTGTGCTCAAAATCTTGTTTGCGATTTAATTCAGCGACGTGGCAGCCGTTAGCGTAATTTCTTATTTTTCTTTTTTTCCCGATTAACTTTCCGATTTTTCGCACACGAGACGGAAGAAATTGTACACTTTTTTTTCACTCGTCTCGACTCCCGTAAACCGTTCCGTTTGTTTATTTACCTATTGATTTTCGGATTTTTTCAAGCGATTCCAGAATCGTCGCCGGTGTTTCGGATTTCGTAGGTAAAACTAAATCGAGGTGCGCCGCGCTCGTTTGTTGTTCTTTTTTTTTTTTCGTCGTCGTCGTCGTTTTTGATCTGGCGAGAGGAATAATTGTGGCACGAGCGGTGGACTGGATCGTTCGGAAAATAGGTCAAGGAAAGCTTTTACCGGTTTATCGAATTATTTGCACAAATTACAGCCATTCGAACTAACAGATTTGATTTTTTGACGAAGCGCAGCCGAAACGCGAAGCTTTCGCATGCGATACTTTACACCCAACATCTCACCCCACACTCTCAATCGTTTCTCTTTCTCGTATTCTATTCGTCCGTGGGAGATCGGCGAGCTTCCATCCCGCGCCGCGTGCATCGACGTACAACGACCGTTTGTTCTTATTTTTTCGACAGAATTTCGCTAAAAATCTTTGTCTTTCGTTTTTTTTTTCGTTTTCTTTTTTTTTCTTATTTTTTTTAACCGCTATCTTTATGAAATAGTAGGCAGTCGTATCGCGAGGCGCTTGCTCGTACGATAACCGAATCAATAATCGATTACGCGATCGATAAATAATCACGCAAATTGCAGCTAGATACTTCGTTGTCTCAAACTTGAGTGCGTTTTAGTTTTTACGTGTTTTTGTTTTTTTCCCCTCTTATTCGGGCGAAGATGTATTATTACGAGAAATATGAAGTTTGCTTCTTCGTAATTCTTCGCCGTAAGTAATTGTCGGAACGATACGCTCCTTAGAAAATGATCAATTTCCTTACCAATTTAATCGAAAAATAGATTCGAAAGGAATTAAATCTACTTTTTTAATCTCTAAGCTTTAAGCCAATCCGTTTGACGAATCGTTCGCGTGATTCGAGAAGTACGAAAATTAATTTTACAATGACGACGATATGAACGGTCGAGATAGTTGACGATGGCGATTGGGGGGCAACGATAATGGTAGTCGAGACGGGGAAGTTGAGAGAACACACATTCGCTCGATATCCCTCGGACAAATTTTTCACTCGCGTCCGCAACGACACACTCGACTCGACCAAGATACAAACTACAACGATAAATCAAGGAGAAACGATGATGAATCGAACGCGAGGTTCGACCGACAAAAATCTTCGGGGGTCACAAGTGACGAACGAAGAAAGATCCACGCTTATTAAAACGATCGACAGAAATTACTCGACGAATCTACGTAGAAAATATCCCTTCGATAAGGACAAAGATGATAATTATCGATCGATGATCGTTATCGAATTACACCGGGCGTCATACTTCCAAAGACAAGCGGATTCGACACGAATAGATTGGCTAAATAATTTGTACGAGTAATTTACAAGGATTCGCCGATTTTGAGCTTTCGCGGCTTAATTGAATTAATGAACATTTTCGCCTCGTCTCTTCCTTCGTCTTCGCGATTCCTCGATCGTCGACCGCCAGATTTATTTTCATCCTAACGATTCGTTCGCCCAACGACAAACCGTTGAACGAACGACGAACGACGGTTTCGACGAGGCAAGATGACGAACGCTTACGAATCGTAATTTCGGAAACGAAAATCAGTTTAAACAACGCCTTAGTCACTCGCTTGCATTATCATTATTTTTTGTCGCGTTTTTTTTTCAATATTTTTGTTTCCTAAGGCATATAGAAAAATAAGCCCAGCCTGTGATTCGCAGCATCGATCGCATCGCCTCGTCTAAGCTAACGCAGCTTGTCGATCGCAAATAAATGTCAGTGTTTCTTTTTTTACCCGACCGGTCGACACGAATCTATGAATCGTTCGGTTTCCTTTTTTTCCCACCCATTTCGTTCTCGTTGCCCGCTCTTTCGATTCTTCTCCTTTACTTCTCTGTCTCGAATTTTCCGTCTCGACCACCGACCGGCTGCTACTGCTGCTGATGTTTCGCTGATCGTGTCCTCGTTTGCGTGTTTCCGCGTCCCAATGCACGATATCGCACGCCTGCTTTTCCGTGGTAAACGACAGAAACGTGACGGAAGAAACGCCGAGTCGTGGACGAAACAACGATCCGATCGGGGTGAAACGCAATACGACCGTGAAGAGTGTGGTCCTGCCGATGCAGGGCGATACTAGCTACGGACACGATTCGTCCATCGTCGTCCACGGCTCCGCGCTCGAAACACCGCGAGATTCGAACGAGCGAGAGTCTCGTCGTTCGTTTCCCGTCGCATACTCGATAATGTGTGTTTATTTATAAATATATGTATATATGTTCATATACCCGAGTGTCACGAGCACACGCGTAGCACCCGCGCGCGTAAAGATTTGTAGGTGCATCCACGGACACGCGAGTTCACGATGGGGTATTTTTTAAATTCGAGCGATACTCGTTTCGCGAGTTGCCGTTGAAATACTCTCAAAAACGTGTCGTTGCTCGTTCTCAACATGCCTTTTTCTCCTTTACGTGGCTAATGAAAGTTAATGTTTCTTTAGTACAATAATTGTTCCGTCACTCGTGTTTCATTCCTATACGCCCGACTCGCTCGTTTATAACGATAAACGTAGATTTATTTCCTCGCACCACGCATCTAGTGTTTCTCCTTCGTCGTCGTCGTCATCTTCATCCAACAATTTCTTCTACTACTTCGCATCTCCTTCTACGTCTGGCCTCTCGTTAATACTCGTTTCGTTCCAGCTACAATTATCTCCCTCGTTGTGTCTAGCTGTCGTTTCTACAAGTCCTCTTCAATTATATAACAAATAAGCTTTTTTTGTATATAATAATAATTTTTTGTTTTTTCTATAATTTATTTATATGCAGGCAATTGTTATTAGTTATAATAATAATAATAATAATTTTTTTTTCTTCTCTAGTAACATTATTGTATTTTTTTAAATTTATTTCTGAAGCCATCTACAACGTGTTTAGTGTGTTTTGTATTATTTCGTAGACGTGTAAATAGTCATTTAGCTTGCGTCATCCTCACGTCATCCCCCCGTCGTGGGGGCGTCAACGCACCCACGCCACGCGAACGGTAACAACAATGTTTGTTAATTTTACTTTTTTTTACTTTAATTAATTCCATTCATCCTTTAGATCAACGACTCATCAAACGACTCTTTTCCATATCCTCGCGGCATATCGTACTGTACCCATCAATATGTGTATATATATATATCCACGTATACGCATGCGCTTGCATTTATCATACCTATACCCGCACGTCTTATCGCGCGTACGACAATAATACCGTTTTTCGATCGTTTTCTTAACATATCACTTTCCATTATCTTCGTTACGCGCCTTGCACTTGAATGTTCAGTGTTTCGACGTAAGCTCCCTTCTTCTCATAGCTCTCTCGTTATCCTTTTCACTCACGCGCGTATACTCGCTCCCTTTCTCTCTCTCTCTCTCTCTTTCGCTCTCCCTCCGTTTTCGCACACTCGCGTCTCTCTTACACACACGCACGCGCACACACACATACGCACACACACACGCGCACGCGCGCCATTCTCGGTCCCTTTCTCGCACGCCATACGCGCTTTTATTCGCACGAAGCATTACTCGTTCTCTTATTATTATCATTATTATCACCGTCACGCTTTTTGTCCACTCACACACGCAAAATAAGTAGAGCGGATTATACGTTGCATAGAGATTACGAGGAATTGAAGAGTGCAATTATAAAAAAGCCGAAATGCAGTGTAGGCGGTTAGATAGGTGGATATTATTCGTTTGATACAAAACTTCGGACACGTGCTGTGCGTCGAGGCCCGTGTGGCTCGACCCGTCGACGCGGCCGATCCGCACGTTCAAAGGTTTTGAGCCACGCGAATAAAACTCGTGTGTGGGTGTGTTTCTCCGCGAACGATTGCGTACGATTGCGAACGATTGCGAACGATTGCGAACGATTGCTTCCTCGACGTCGACCCCGCGCGAGCACACCTTTCCCGGGGATTTCGTCTGCAGTGGGAGGGAAGGGGCCATGTTCTTCCGCTGGATCCGAAGCTGATGCGATGATCCCTGACGAGGCGTCCGTCGGGGATCCCCTGTTCCGGGACGCGGACAGGTAGGGGAACGTGAATTTGTCGATCTCGCATCGGTACATCGCGACGAGCCAAGTTCTGATACCGGTATAGTTTACGGGTGGTACGAACGCTTCGGGGAAGTATGAAGAGGACGCACCACGCCGTTCGTGTAACGGTCGGCTCTCTCGCAGCTGACGAAGAGCCGATGAATCATCCTCGGCATCGTTCCATCCCTTATTACGTCGTCCGTGCGTCCCGTTTCCTGGCGAACGAGTCGCGAGCGCGAAAGCGAATGCCTCCTCGCAGATTCTAGAGGAAGAAGAAACTGACGAAGAGGCGATGCGTGAAAGCTGTTCCAGAACTTTCGCGCGCTTCGCGATGCTCGCTCCTCGTCGAGTTGCTTCTCGTTTCGCTCACACTCGGTCCTCCTTCTTCTCTTTCTCTCTCTCTCTCTCTCTCGTAGCTCTCTTTTTCGTAGCGCTCCGTTCTCATCTCTTCTCAGCTCTCTCTCTCTCTCTCTCTCTCTCTCTCTCTCGTTATCCTCCTGATTTTCCTCTCGGGTCGATCGGAATGCAATTCACGCGCATGGGCGTCCGATGGCTCCGAACGGCACGGCCGTGCAGACGATTAAAGGCAACTCGTTGGAGGATTTATTTATGTTTTTTTTTTTATACAACTATAAGGCTGTTAAATAGTAAATAACGCGTGTGAGATTTTAATTGGGAGGAGGACGCGACCGCGATCAGACGTCTGCCGTTCGCGACGTGACGCTCGGCGACCGACTGTGAATGACGACCCGATGACCGTTCTTCGTGACGAAACCGTCGCTCTCGACGAGGACGGCCGTCTGCCGTCCGGGCGGATCCGTGTCCGGGTCGTCCGGCTCCTCGCACGGATCGCCCGACTGTTGCTGCTTGTGCTTTCGCCATGCACTTTGTATCAGTCGAGCGCAGTACTCTTCGCGCTGACGCCACAAAGTAGACGAGACGGGCTCGTAGCCCACCTCGTCCGGTCTTGCTTGCACTTCGCCTAACTCCGCGGTTTCCTCGATAGGATTACCCTTTCTCGCGAAGAAGTCTTTGGTGAGTGCATCGAGAATGTCCACGCAAAACATAAGATCATCCTTACATATGGGGATATCCATCGACACAATCTTGTACTTGTTAGGCTTGTGAATTTGCAAGGGTGGCTCGAGTACGTCCAGAAATTCTGATAGCTGGTCGTATCTGATGTACTGGGTTCCATCTGGATCGAATTGCTGCCAGATTTCGTAATACATGTCGTAGTCGTCGTCGGTTAATCCTTCCTGCACGTCCTCTGTCGCCTGAGAATAATTCTCGAGAATCACGGCGATGTACATGTTGATGACGATCAGGAAACTAATCACGAGGTACGACAACAAATAAGCGATTCCTATCGTGGAGGAGCCACAGTTACCAGGATAACCGATCTCGTTGTTCGGTTCCTGGCAGTCCTCCTCGTTGATGATACCGTCCAGTACTCCGTCCCAACCGGCCGAGGTAGACATCTGCAAATAAAACGATCCCCGTCGAGTACCCGTCTTGCCTCGATCGAGCAAACTTTCATCGAAACACCGAACTTTTCTCTCTCTTTCTCTCTCTCTCTCTCTCACCCACCTGGAATAACAGTATCATCGACTGCGTGAACGTTTTGAAGTTGTAGACGTCGTCCAGACCACTCTTATCCTTGACGTGCATGAAAAACGACATCCCGAAGATGGCGAAGATAAACATGACCAAGAAGAGCAGCAGGCATATGTTGAAGAGAGCTGGCAACGACATGGCGAGGGCGAACAGCAGTGTTCTGATACCTTTGGCACCCTTCACCAAACGTAGTACTCGACCAACTTTTGCCACTCGTACGACTCGAAGCAACGTAGGCGAGACGAAATACTTCTCGATAATATCGCTGAGCACCAGACCTAAGGAACGCGATGAAGAAAGCTCGGTCAATGGACGAGTCAATTTTATTGGCGAAACATCGACGAAACGTCGGCCATGCAGGTAGGGTAGAGTGTACGATACGATTACAGAGACGTGCGTGAGGGACGAGAGGACGACGAGAGGAGGGTTGGAGGACTCGAGCTACGTTCTACGAAGTGCGGGGCTGGTTTCGAGTTGCAGATTACTCGATCTATCGTTTCCGTTATTACTTTACGATGGGACTATTTGATTCACTATTAACGGATGCCAATAATATTCAAAGGCTTCGTCGCGAATATCTATGCGAACCATGCGTCTGCCTTATGGTGCTTCTAGAGTAAAAAGTGTGTATAATAGGACGTTCTATACACACTGGATCAGCGCAAAAATCGTATCCGAACGTTCAAATCCACATTTCATTATATTCTCGGTCGTTGTATTCTGCCGGAAATACGATATATTCGTCGTCCGTGGCTCCTGATCATCAAGTTCGCTTCGGCAGAATTGTAAGATATTCGACAAAAAAAAAAACTTTCTACGAAACCTCGCGCGCGTTCAAGTGGAGTAGAATAATAGATGGTTTTAACATTTCTACTAGGTTTGAGACCTTGCGCCGAGCCATTGCGTGAAATTCTATCACCCCGTCACGGGCTACGTGATTAATAAATTAATAATGTTAGGAAGTGTCACTCGAAGGCATACCACGGTGAAAAAGATTGATATGGAATGAAATAATGTTGATAATTGTACAACCATGCCTTACCCGGGATTCGAATCTTATCGTGATCTTATGACGCTATAAAAGTTCGAAAACTTATTAGTGGTGTCTTCCGAAGAATCGCGTTCCATCGAACAAGTAAAACACCACTCTCGTAGACTTGTGCGAAAAGCAATTTCGAGCACACGTAATAAAGGTATCATCTTGGTTTCGGGAATGGGTTCGAGGTAGCGAAGGATAACATCAAATTCACATCAATGTAAGGCTACATAGCGTAATGACACGTATCAGTCATTGCGACCCGAGTGAAACGTGTGACCCTGAACACTCGATAAATTCATTCGTTGTACTTCTCGCGTGTGTGAACTATCTCCCCGACGAATCCGGGGATCGTGTTTCTGTGAGGATAGTCGATAGCAGAGAGAAGAGATAAGTAAAGAAATTGGCAAAATGCACGAAAAAGAAAACTACAGCGGTGACCCTAGCGGTCGATGCAAAGGGGGATGCGAAACGATCCACGACGGCGAGAGTAGATCTAAATATAATATAAGCTTGAAACGTGAATGTTCGTGTTTTTTTTTTTACGTGTTGCGTGTTGAAGCGTTCAGGGTCTTTGCAACATCCGATCAGTTTCATTAGGGTCATATGACTGATGCTATCATTACGGTACATTACCTAATATTGATAATATAACGACAACAAAATCAAACAGGTTCCACGGCTCCTTGAAATAGTGGTAACGAAGGGCGAAGATCTTCATCAAACACTCGCTGGTGAATATCACTATGAATATCATGTTTAGATAGTCAAGCACGTTACTGAACGTCGTGGTTTGCTGGTAATGATCCAGTGTCATTGTCAACATGTTCAGTCCAATGAACAACATGATTATCATATCGAACTTCTTGTCCGTCACTATTTCAAACACTATTGCTTGAGGTCTCCACTGAAAAGGAACAAAAAAATACGAGCGATTAGTCAACGTTTATCGTGGCTTCGCCTTTCCCTAATAGCTACATATTTCAACGAACGAAAAATATTCTCGTTTCGAGATGCCAAGACTGCTATTATTCTTAACTAGCTGCTTTCTTATTTCTTTTTCACTACCCCAACAGAACTTCGCATACCCGGTAGCAACGGCGCGTACGAAACGATGCAGCATACGAGGAAAAAAAAACCTACGAGAAAAAACAAAAACAGCTTCCGACTACCTAATGTCATGCGTACTGCGAAACTACACATCCGAGAGCGTAGTTTCGACTACGCTTCGTTCCTCCGAATCGCTCGGGATGTCAGTCCTTTTCGAAACATCTTCGCGAGAAAGTCAAGTACGCTTTTCGTTTTCCCTGTACTGGGACACGCGCAACTGATTTGGGCGAGCTGCAAAGTTTACGCGCGCTGAACATGCATACTCGTTGACGGTGCGCATCATGTCATGTTTATCATTCTTAAATATAAATAAAATGAAAACCAGCTTGTTGTGTACGTGTTTTTTGTGCGTGTTTCGATGCATTGAGGAAAAAATAAGCTCGTGTGCGTTCTCGTTTGTATTTCGATCAGCCTTTCTTCTACTATATACTACGTGGAAAATGTCAAAAAGTTTATCGCTAGCTTACGAAACACGTGAAAAATACTTGCGACTTTGCTGTACGGGTATATAGGGTTACACAACGATATGTGGTTAGAGAACTTTTCAATGCTCTTTGGCATTGCCAAGCGAATCGACCGACAGCATCGAGCACGAGCATGATGAATTTTAACCGATTAACGAAACTGTAAGAATCACGACTTACCCTAGGTCGCGGTATGGCTTTCAACGGTTTTTTACTCCCCATTTTCTTCATCGCGTTGTAATACTTCTTCTGATCCTCCGTCATGAACATCTCCAACGATCCGCCAGCTTTCTTCTTCTGCTCGTTGAAGTTGTCGATGATGACTCCGATGAACAGATTTAGAGTGAAAAACGAGCCGAATATGATGAAAAATACGAAGTAGAGGTACATGTAGATGTTTGTCTCTCGAATTGGCTGTTTGCCGACCTGAAAAAAATCATCATCGATCCATTCACCAACCATCGCCGAATCGAATGTGGCGTCGCGGTGCTTTACATACATTTACTTTACTTTAAATATGTAGGGGACGGAGGGGCAAGACAAATATGTTACTTTTAACAGAGACAAAAAATATATATATCAATCATATTCGTTCTTAATTTTTTCTTTTCAATCTGTGGATATTCTCACGTTAGTACTCGAGATTAAAGTTCAACTAAAAAAATCAATCTTTGATTCATAAGTGTTTTTAAGAAAAAAATGCACAATGTCGCCTTGCCCAACCAGAGCGGGCGAAACAGATATTGGAAACTAATCGAAACGATCGTCACAAAAATGCCTGGATAGTCCGAACAAGCTTGACGAGTCCGTTCAGTACAAACTTCACGTTGTATCCAGTCCTCGATAAGCTTCTCTGCACACGGAGCAAAAGTATAACTTCTCCTGCTTTCTGCTAGTTTTTAAATGTGGTTTCGGTGCCACCTTTATCGGTGTACAAGTCAATATTTCAGATCTGTTTTGTCGTGCTTGCATGTTTATTTTCTTTACGTGGACAAGTATAGGCCAGATTTCTTCAGAAACATTCACGTTGTTTGATCTGCTCGCCGCGTACTCTATTTACAAAACCTCAACTCAAACAAAGATGGTTGAGCAAAAACTTGAGATGAATATATTTTGTATGCGTCTGCTTACAGCACACCTTAGTAAAAATGGTATCGCAATTTCTTCACACGAAACATGTAGCTACTAATCTATGTATTTCGCTCTGTCGATCAAGCATCGAAGTAGAACAGATACTCTTATTGCCCGGCCGTCCTCTAGAAGCAGATTCGTCGCGCAACTCACCTCCCGACTATCGATGGCGTCATTCATTATTTGGATCCATCCTTTGAACGTGGCCACCTGAAACAGGCACAGGTATGCCTTGCCCACGTGATCGAAATTCATCGGCGAGTTTTCCCACGTGTAATTTTCAGCGATGCACGCATTTCGATCTGGTATGATCTCGTGGCTGAGCGTAGTTTTGTTGGCATCGACGCACTGAAACGAAACATCGGAATGACGTTAAGTTTATTCGAAACTCCTCGGCATTTTTATACGTGAATGATTGAAATTACCTTGAAATACTTTCCTGCAAACAGCTGTACGCCCATTATGGCGAAAATCAGCCAAAATATCAGGCATACGAGCAACACGTTGAAGATAGACGGGATCGCTTGTACCAAAGCATTGACGACCACCTGCGTAACGAGAGAACATTATTAGTTTGGCTGTCGGTACTTTGAGATCGAGATGTGAAAACGATCTCCAATTCAACAACTTTCAAACAATCGAAGTCGCGTTGAATTTTCCACATTCGCTACGCGATTAACGCTTGTTCTCCAATGAAAGGTATTTCGAGCATGGATCCCGTTCCCGATGACAATATCGACGAGTACGAACCAAATTTATGGTATTTGGTGAGTTCGGACCGAAAAATTCAGCGTCGACTTTCTTCGATTGTCTTTAAATTTTGGAAAATAATCTATCGGCATTCGCAAAAACTCAAGATGCGTGGTATTCGCAATGGTCTACGTTAATTAGCTTCGTGTTGTTGTTGTTGTTGTTGTTGTTGTTGTTGTTGTTGCAAGTAGTTACCGATGTGCCAGGTTTATAAACAAACTTGAATTCTGATGTTCGATGTATTTCGTGTCAATTATTAAACAATCGGCGCGCCGTAGCGAACTCGTGCCACAAAGCAGCTAGAATGCGGTGACTATCGCGTGTCTTCTGGGCAAGCTTCGCGTCAACGAAGAATCACGCGCGTAAGACTTCCGCATATCTCGCGAACGATAAGGAACGAGCAAATCTTTCGAAACACGAATGAACGTACGAACACTAATAAAAATACAGTCTTTGGAAATTCAACGAGCTCCCGTGATATTAATCGAAAACTTTTGTTATGCGTCGAAATTTGGCAAATTTCCAGGCTTGCTTCCATCCAAAGGACGAGAAAAAAATGTACGATTCGTTATTTTCCGCACGCCAGTTGTAAACATATACCCAAGTTTAGCGACGAATCGTGCTGAAGATCATCGCTAAACACTCTTTACGTCACATACAAGAAGGTGTACGCCGATGGGTATCGCGACCCTTTTATTTTGGAGACAACGTTTAGCGGTGTTTTTCTGTTCGTGGAGTTGCAAGTATGATAAACGGACGGATGGATGAGTTTTCTGGAGTTGGACCGTTGAGGAAAAACTTACAAACGTTCCGTTTGTAATGAATTTCCCAGAATCCGTATCCTCGTACAAAATGTATACGTACGCACATCGTTATGCAAAACAAACTGCCCTGAAGCATTGTACGGACATGCAAGCGCACGACATGCAAGCGACAATCGTCATACGATAGAGCAGAAAGATACGAAGAATACAAAACGAGGTTCAGTGTGGCGTGCAGTTGAAGTGGGAACTTCGAAAGTAAACGAGACGTCGAGTGTTCGGGGCATGGGCATGGACGTGATTCTTGGACCCAATGTCTCAGCGACCTTACAAAGAAGCGGGTATATTGTATTTGGTGGATCAAATTCGGTGTTCTCGATGAATTAAACGATAGGTAAGCTAGAGTTCCGTTTATACGTAATGTAATGTGGGTATGATCGCTCGTATCGATCGTATTACGCGTAGAGATATTCGTTGACTCGTCGTTTCTATCATCTAATCATCTTCGTGATTATAGTTATTGTTGTGGTTCTTGTTGTTATTGTTGTCGATGTTATCACGATTATTCATCGCCGTACTTTCAACCGCGCGGGAACGCTTTCCGTGTCGTGTGTGTGAATCGCGATATGTCGTCTACTTGTCTCAAGCTATGCATACATTGTCATCGGTATACTCGTAAAACGGCGACACCGACGAGCCTGCGACGACGAGGAGGCCAATATCGCGTGTTACTATTTTCAACTGCCATTAGGTTCGATAAGCGAAGATCCAGAGTGGCTCCGCTGGCGAACGAAAAAGCTCCTCGTCGAGCGCAAGCTACGTTTACGTGGATATCGGACAAAATATATAGGAGACACCGGACAGTTTGTACATCGTGATCGGAAATTTACGAATCCACGCGGAAAGGTTTCGGTGAGAAGCGTAAAACGAGCGCGTGAATGATACGGGAGACGGGATGTTGCAAGAATTTGTTGTTCGACGTTCGAAAGCGAAATGGCAAATAATCGAAGAGGTGGCTCGAAGTCGGGATAAATTCGTCCGACTCGAAACTGTCCAGCGTACTCGTGCCATAATGGTATTGAAACGTTGCGTTCGCCCTAGTGGCGCTAATCTATTGATCTAATATGCGGTAAAACGAATGATATGTTACTTAAAAACGCATTTGCATTCTGCGTTCTGTATCAATGAAACGTTATGGATAATATGATGTAACTTGAATATAATATAATATAATGTAATGTGATGTAATGCGATGTAATATAATATAATATAATGTAATGTAATGTAATATAATATAATATAATATAATATAATGTAATATAATATAATATAATGTAATATAATATAATATGATGTAATATATATATATATATATATATATATATATATATATATATATGTGTGTATATATATATCAGCAATCACTACGGCAAAAGAGATGACATTGATAAGGAACGGCTGAAACGAGTCAACATTGTGACGGGTGAGAAGAGACTTGGACAAGGTCAGCTGAGACGCTTCGCACGCTACATACCCGCATCCCCTGCATTCTAGACATCGCCCTGAGCGGTCTTAGGGCTCTTAGGGTCCGCATTGTTTTGAAGGCTTGGATTCCCCCTGCGCCACAAAGCGACGCAACGAAGTTAATGAGGGAGACCTGCAGGCGAGAAACAGTCATAGCAAAAGGTAGGAGCTACGCAGATTTCAATTTCGTTCGCAGGTTTTTCGATTCTTATTTATCCTCCTCCGTTTCTCTCCGCTTTCCTGATGTACCTCTCTTATAATCATACCCCATCCTCACGGGAAATGGAACACTTTGCAACCGACCGAGATGCTCGCTTCGAATTCGCGATAGTCCGGTAATAACTAGACAGTTATTCAGCAGAGATGGTTAGTAGTAGGTACTCGTGGGTGACGGTAGCGTTCAAAATAGTATCACGTATAGTAGTAGTAGTAGTAGTAGTAGTAGTAGTAGTAGTAGTAGTAGTAGTAGTTGTAGCAGTAGTAGTAGTAGCAGTAGTAGTAGTAGTAGTAGTAGTAGTAGTAGTAGTAGTAGTAGTAGTAGTAGTAGTAGTAGTAGTAGTAGTAGTAGTAGTGTTCGTTAATATCCGTCCGTAAGCTAATAATTATCCTGGATTTTCTAGAATTGCCGGTATAGTGGTGTCAGGGTCGCCAAACTGTAGAAAATTAGTAATAGATACGAGAGAATGACAGTGTAGCAGCAGCACAATCAGGAAACGATATACATACAGATATATGTATTTATGTATATAGATATATATGCATGTACATAGGCTCATACACGCGCGCGCGCGCACACACACACACGCACACACACATTTATATGTATATGTATATATGAACATATATGCATGTATATACATACATGTTATATATAAATATAAATGTAAATGTAAATATAATGTAACGAATGAGAGACAGAAATTTACAGAGTGTTCGTTAATCAAAGACAATAAACATTCGGCTCCGTCCTGAAACAGACTAAACATTTGGAAACGACTGCGCTGCGCGATACGCTACTTCCATGATCATTCGATAATGTTTGGAAGAAAAAACAAACTAAAACCCACGCATCACTTGATTTTCGCGGGAGCAATAAGAGAATTAATGCATCGGACATTTCGTTACTCGAGTATCGCGCCAACGCAGGCCGCGGACACCGTCAACGGATGATGAAAAGAAAAGTCCGACCCGATTCGAGGTGAGCCCTTTCTCGCATCTGTTTCGGGTGACGCGGCTATGTTGTGATAAGTAAGTGACACCCAGGGAGTTTGTACGTTACATACAAAGCATACTTCACGGAGCACAACAATTATTTGATGAAAATGGTAGAAAAGGCGTACATGGCATAGCTAGTACGACAAAGACTCCAGTACCAGTGCAGACATCAAGTAGATTGAATTTGGGCGCCAGTGTGCCGCCGCACGCCATTAAAGCACACCACGGTATGCTACAACGTAGCAGGGATCTCAGATGGGAAAAGCCGAAGCTAATTTTGCTTACAGATCGGTTAGGAGGACCAATTCTACGCTTAAATTTGTTTGTTTGTTTGTTTTCCATTGTTTTCGAACACGAGAACCGAGCAAACGGGAATTTCGCGTCGATTTCGCAAGCGGCGTCGCGTCACGTCGTTATCTGTTATTTCGAAGCAGCTACGTTAGTGGAGCACCGTGCATCAGCCTTGGTTAGTTTTTAGCTTTTCCACTGTTTTCTTTCCGTCGCGAAGTCAGCCCATAAAATGCAAGGATATTGGTAAATAACGACGTTTGCGTTGGGAACGCGTAGAATTAGCCATGCTCGTCGACGTGGATCGACGATGCAGCTGCGGACTTCGGGACTCGTTTGGAAATTGGATGGTACGATGGGTGGGAGAGGTTTTCGATGGAATTTCCTATCCTCGTTGGACCGATGACTTACTCTCATGCCCTCCCATCGAGAGACAGCTCGAAGTGGCCTCAATGCCCGGAGTGTTCGCATTGAACGGAACGCCGGGATGTCAGCCGCGCCAGCCCAGATTGCACCCAAGTTGATCAGTGAGAGCTATCGTCATCAACTCACACGTTATCATATACAATGGTCACGATGATACATTTATACATCAACGCCGTTTTCTATCAAACAACCGTTCGAGGCCTCAACCGGAGCTCTCGCGTGCGGTTGTGTCGAAAACTTTTACGTAGATGCTCTATTTCCAAGTCGACAGAGTTTACCCTTCGGTATTTACGTATCTTTCGAGATTCGTGGAAAAAATTGATCGGATGATTTGTTCAAAAAGTCATTGGAGTAATTTCTACGAGTGTACGTTGTAGCGACGATAACGATCGGCTGCGTAAAAGTTTTCGTTGGCTGTGCGAGGAAATTTTTAATTAAGTGAAGTCACAATAGTCATGTCTGTATCGCCTGACGTGGGGCTGCAATATTATCTGTAATGATTCGCTACGATATCAGAGGAAATTGCATAATATTTCATCAAATACATGATCCTGCGGAACTCGATGCGACGGTGTACATAGCGTTAGGTATGCTTCGTACCAATGAAAGGATATCAGCGTCCTCGTTGACTTCTCAATTCTCAGATTCTCCGCGGCGGTTCACTCAACGATCGATATCCTTTCAAGGCACAGCAGAGCGTATCGACGAGTTTTCAACAAACTTGGATTATCAACTTACCATGACAATGATGAAATCAAGCCAGCACCACGCGTTGGTGAAATATTTTTTGAAACCCAAGGCGAGCCACTTGATCAACATCTCGAGAAAGAAGATGACGGTGAATATACGATCCATATAATACAGAATGTCTTGAAGAATCGGTCGCTGTTGCAGATGAACATCTTCCAGTGCCTGCACGTAAAATTGCGATGTGTTTGTATGTACCATAAAATCGGAATAAAATTGATACTGAAATCGAAACGTCGACCCACCAGAGCCAAACTACTGAGCAAGATCATCGTGATGACAGCCGTTTCGAAATATTTGTTTTCAATGAGCTGGAAAGTTTTGAGTCTCAAATTTGCCCAGCCCTGCCAAAATGGAGCGTCGTCGTCGCCAGCCAAAAATGGAAACTTCTTGTAACAATTGTCGGGGCAACAATCCGCTGGATAATCCGCTAATTCCTCGTCAGCTTGTATCACTTCACCGTTCAGTTCTTCGCCCTCTTCGCCGTCCACTTCGAGATCTGAATGCAGACGAGACGTATATCACATCTGTGCGATTTGTCGTTTATTTTTCATTTTTTCATTTTTTTCTAAATCGATATACTTGTGTTTTCGTTTATTTCTTTCGCTTTTTCGTCTCGTACAACGTAAATCGTTTTGTAAATAGAATAAGATCGTGCTCTTGTAAATACCTAGCAACAAACCTTCTTGATCGAGATCTTCTTTGCTCGCGTCTTTCTTCTCCTCGCCATCCAGCGAATGGACGCTCCCTTTGTGGCTTTCATCCTTGTACAAGCGATTCTTGTGACTTCCGTAAGATTTGTTGCTATTCGAGGGAAAAAAATAATCGTTGAGATATCAAAACTCTAGGCGAGTGATTTTCAACGGAGGCATTCAAGACTCGAACCTTATCGTGTCTTCGTCGTGATGGTTCATGTACTCGTGCTCCATTCTATTGTCGTGATGGTTGATGGAATTTCCAATTGCCTTCGTATTGTTCATGCAGAGTTTTCCCTTCTTGAGTTTGTTTTTTAGGTCTCCTTCGGATACGAAAATACCCATGAAATTAACGAACACGTGAAACTCTACTTATTAACAGCGTAACGAGATGAAAGTTGATTTCAGACGCTGTTTGCTCGTTGACAATAATTTTAATGATTTTCAAAAAAAGGGTCCATTGAAATTGCTCGTTTCATTTTCGACGCATCGTGGAAGGAAAAAACAAAAGGTGCGAAAATGTGTGCTCTTTTTGGAATGCATCAGATGTTTTGATTGAGAAGCACATAGCGTGGTTGAACAATCGACAGCCTTATTCTCACCATGAATGGTAAATTCCATTCCATCTCCGATCGCCACTTCTAATTGGTTGTTGAGATCCTTGGCGTTTTTCTTATCTCTGTAGCCGTCGAGCTCCCCGTCAGCCAAGTCTAAATTACTGCCGCGATCGATGCCATCTGCACAATTGCGGACAATTCCGAAATCTCGTTTAATAGCAAATCGAAATATACTTTCAACGACCATTTGAAAATCACAAGATCCATGTGCAACCATTTCAGCTAAAGGTGGATACATTTCCTTGTTTTTTGCTCATTTTATTAAAGTTTTTATCCGTAAACATTTTTTGTTGTTATCAGTAACAGGCTTAAAAGTTTCGTCTGGATACAAAAATAGGCCTGTGAAAATATGAGCTCTTAATTTTAATATTAAGATGCTCCGCATTGCACTTTTCGATTTCCCATAAAAATAACATGGCAAAAATCGTTGTTGCTTCTTTCGATCTTTGTAACTTACCAACCAAAAATTACAAAAACAAATCGTTAGAATATTTTTGTAGGAAATTGAACGTTCTACACAAAAGGATTCTTATAATTTTTTGATAAACTGATTGGTTCAAAAGTTATCGAAGATTAAAGTTCAACTCACAACCGATTTTCCCGATTTTTGGATGTTGCAACAGAACTATTAAGTTTTATCGAAAAATTGTGCATGAAATTTCATGCGAAACATGAATACAACATTTTTCGAGTTGCTAAACAATTTTTTTTCCATTCAGAAATATAAATAAAACATTTCATTAAAAATTTCAATTACATTGAACTGTTTAATTGGATTTTTTTTTAACTTAAGACAAAAATATTTTATCATATCCGAGTTGCGATAAAGAAAATCTCCAACGAGAAGAAATATAAATTTGTAAAAATCATACTTATACGATAAGTTGTGAATATGAACAAAATATATAAACGTATTATGTAAAATCACTTACTTGGTGGTTCAGATTTTTGACAAATCCTCACAAGAAATGAAAGAATATTTTTCATCTTGAATTGAAAAAAAAATTCTATATCCTTCTGATAAAACTTAATAGTTCTGTTGCAACATCCAAAAATCGGCAAAATCGGTAGTGAGTCGAAATTTAATCTTCGATAACTTTTGAACCAATCAGTTTATCAAAAAATTGTAAAAGTCCTTTTGTGTAGAGCGTTTAATTTCCTACAAAGATACTCTAATGATTTGTCTTTGTGATTTTTGGTTGGTAAGTTACAAAGATCGAAAGAAGCAAAAACGATTTTTGCCATGTTATTCTTATGGAAAATCGAAAAGTGCAATGCGGAGCATCTTAATATTAAAATTAAGAGCTCATATTTTCACAGGCTCATTTTCATGTCTCAACGAAATTTTTAAGCCTGTTACTGACAACAACAAAAATATTCGTTTTTTTATAACCACCCTAGTAATCATATAAGTTTCAGAACCACTACAATTTTAACGTTTCGACGACTCGACTGAAAATATTGTCTCCATTTTCGAAATTCAATGTTATTTCTCACCGATTAGCCAACGACGAGCCTCGGAATTTCCATTAGCTTATTTGGTATCGGTGAGAAGAGAAAAAAAATTGTCAAACTCATGCGTTTCAATCATTCATACATCGAACTTCTTAATTTCAATAGAAACAAAAACGTCCTAAGGAACGCACTACATAGAAATGTAAACTCAAAAAAAAAACGTGATAAATAAATGTATTATAATAAGAAATTAGTGGAAAAAGTGTTATCTAATTTATATCGGTCATATCCACTTCAAATCCAACTTATAAAAGCGACTAGCAGCTAGCCAAAGTTCAACGCATGGTCAAATCAACTGAATTTCTTCTTCTCATTTAACAGATTAGAAAATAAAAGTGGAAATAATAATTCGAAAGGAAATAACGAGACACCTGCCAACAAGATATTGAAATCGTAACGTTGAGTCCTCGTCGGTAAGGACGCGCGACGAAATAAACTAGAAAAATGTCCAGTTGGCAGGTAGGCCAAGGGAAAACAAAAATTGACTGAAATTTGAAAAGAGAAAAAAAACTTCTGATAGATCGGAGCCAAGACAGCGAGACGGACTACACAGCGCACACAGCAAGCGATCTGATTGGATATAAACCTTCTTTCCAACTGTTGGACGGTCCCTCACCTGGCGCCTGATCGGATATCTGATTGGTGAACTTGGCTCGCATCAATTTAGCCAGGTAAAACAGATTTCGCTTCACCCACTGTATGAATCGAGATATCCGGTCGAAAGCTTCTGTAATTTTGTTGGTATCGTTGTCAGCCGTAGGCGCCGACAAGCTCGACGAGCCAAAGTTGCTCAAGAGCAAGGCCAAGAAGAGGTTGAGGACCTGTTTTTTATCATTTGTCTTTATGTATTCGGAGTATGCGTGTAGCGTGTTTTTTTTTTTTTTTGGGGGGGGGCGGGGGATTTTTTTTTTATATCTGGTTCGCGAGGAACAGATCATATCGATCCCGTATAGTATGTACGCTTGAACGCCACCCGTCACTTACGGTAACGGGAATTTCGGATAAAATTCGATTACGAGAATGAATGACACTTTCGGTTTACTTACGACCAAGTTACCAATGACAACGGTCGCCAGGAAAAATGGAATACAGGAGACGTCTCCTACCAGCATGCAGTCCCACATAGACTCGATCCATTCTCCGCACAGTACTCGAAATACGATCATGAAGGAGTGCATGAAGTCGGTGAAGTTCCATCGGGGAAGATCCCCGCCGAAACGGTCGACGTTGTCCGTGTAGTTCTTACCGAACAGTTGCATGCCCATCACGGCGAAGATGAAGATGATGATACACAAGACGAACGTCAAGTTACCGAGAGCACCGACCGTCCGTCCCATGATAGAAATCAACAGATTCAACGTCGGCCAAGATTTGGCGAGCTTGAAGACTCTCAGCTGAAACGACCAGCGAATCGTTCGATCATCGTCAAGCGCGTGATTTCAGCCGAACGATTTCGCCTAGGCTAGGTATCGGCTCGCTCACCAGTCTGAACGATCGCAACACCGACAATCCTTGGACGCCCTCGAGACCCAATTCCAATAAAGACAAGGCGACGATGATGAAGTCGAAGATGTTCCATCCCTCCTGGAAGTAGTACTTTGGACTCATCGCTATCAGCTTGAACATAGCCTCGATGCCGAAGGTGGTCGTAAAGAACTGAGAAAAATACGAGCAACGTGATCGAACAACGAGTTGCAAAAGTCGCTACGAAAATGCGAGGGCACGCGAGGTTTGGGCTACTTACGTAATTTCCGGACTTCAATACTCTGTCCATATCCTTGTCCATATCGTGATGATCGAGGGCCATGAAGAGAGTGTTGACAACGATACAGAGGGTGATGAACAGCTCCACGAAAGGATCGAAGACCAAAAGGGCAACGTATTTTTGAAACTTGAGCCAAACCCAACAGCAATCCCAGACACAAAATATGTCTATACCGCGAAGGCACATGGCCAATAATCTTTCCTTCAATGCAGGACCTTCTTCGTCGTCCTCTGCCGGCGAAAAGTAATAGATCGAAACTATAGGACATGTTAGTAACTTTGTTTGCCACCACTCTTTTTGGGGGAAAGAGTTTTTTTTTTCACAGGAGATTACCAGATTAAGATTTTGGTTGCTAAAGCCACGGGGCTGGTGACAGTGGATTCGAGCAGCTAAAAGCCGATTCTACTTTGACTGATCGTTGATCATGGAAACTGTTCTGAAATTTTGATAAAAATTCTGGGCGCGACGATTCGACTCGAAAGATCGAACGACCAGCTTTTAGCTATTCGTCCAGTGACGAAACGACGCATCGACGCGGAACGATATTGTCCAAGAAATCAACAGCATGCGTGATTCTGGACGAATTAGATACGAGTCATCGTCGTATTTCGTCGGAGAACCAAAATATCTGGAAGTAATTACACTAACGTGATGAAACTGTGAGACTGATTAAGCATAGTGAGACACACACACGTATATAATATATATGGGGAATTCTAAGTTAAATCGATCACCTTGGTGCCTGAACCGTTTCGATTTGAGATATTTTCAATAGGGTAGAAAATGATTTCAACCCCATCGAAAACCTCTCTGAACATTTTTTCAAATTCTTTTACACAACCCAAACATTGGCTTTTTTCTCAAATATCCGTATCTGTGTCAACAACTGACTTATCGAAAAAAAATGTTATTTTTTTTTCATATATACTTTGTGAAAAAAATATTTACAAAATATTTGACGTCGATCTCTTTGAAAAATTTCGTTTTTTTTTTTTATAAAACCCTCAAATTTGTCAAATTCCGGTCATATTTAATTTTTATTGTCTCCTTCTAAACCTCACTTCATTCTGAACTTAATTCTGATGGCTTCGCCTGATGGACCGATGTTTCTTCCTTTTTTTTTTTCGTAATTCAAATTTTTTGAATTATTTTTTGCAATTTAATTTCGTTTTTCTACTAAGATGATCATAAATATTCTTCGGCTATTTCCAAAAAAATGAAATTCCTTAAAGAATTTGACTTCCAGAAAGTACACTTGAAAACAAAAAAAAAACACTTTTTGGATCGGGTAAAAAAATTTGAAAAAATGCTCGGAGAGGTTTTCTATGGGGTCGAAAATGATGGAAAAGGTTCAGCCAAATCGAAAGGGGTCGGGGTCAAAAGTGGTCGATTTGACGCGGAATGCCCCATATGTATACATTGTAGTATTACCCTATTTATCGACTTGAAACTGTGTCTTCTAATTCTATTAGATGTCTAATATTACGGCAGGGTAAATCTAGAGCTATCAAGTGTTCTGATACACGAACAACGGTACTTCTTGCCAGAAATATTGGTTTGTCATCAACCTTGTGCGCTAAAAGCGTTATAATCAAGCCAAGTCTACATCCGAAGCACGTCGAGCCTCGTACAACAATTTTATTGCGATGAAATAGGATGCTTTGCGACTATTGGGTCGAGTTTTAGAGAAACGAATGGAGCAGTGAGCTGTCGATGTCGCAACGCTTCGGTTGTAGACTTAGTCCGAGGATATTATTTCTTTGAACAACAATTCGAACGAGTATTGGAACAGGGTGATTCGGTGAAATTATCAAAGTAACATTACGTACTTTGTCGAGTGCGTGAGACTTGGATTTTCAACGAGTGAACCAAATGTGCAATCAAAGCATGCATCCTTACGTACCAATTCAATCGTGTCAATAGTTGCAATTTCCAGTTTTACTGCCGGGCTTTTGAAAAATGTCTGCTATTCGTGCGAGATACTAAAACTAAACAGTTGATGCAATACGATGCGAAATGTTTGCTTAATCGCGACGTTGATACGTCGATCAATCGTATAGTTAAATTCTAACGTAAGCGCGCATGTTTGCGAGTCAACTGTTTTTATTTTATTATTTTCACCATCAATACGTGCAATGTGTTACGTGCAGAGTGCACTTCGTACAAAGGTTTTCGGTGTGATACTACATGCATATCAGAGCAATTCGAACGATTCGAGGATTTTTAACTAAGGTGGCTCGCTAATTCGTCGCGTGCTCGTCAACTTTCAACCACTCGAATTGTTCGAAATACTACGCTGGTAGAAAAACTACTAGACTAGATAAGACAATTCTACGTATAAATTCTACGTACAGCTCTACTGGAAAAATGATTGTGCGTCTATCTACAACGTTCATCTAATTAAAAATTATAAGTAAAAGTTCTAAGGAAAGTCATGAATCCAGTGTGAAAAATAGATTGACAATAAAAAAAAATGTTGAAAGAAGAATGGAAATCATTCGATAATAAATTGCGAAACATGCGACATGAATGAGAAACGATGAAAATAATTTGCTTCTCCGTAAGAAAAAAAAACTCTTTTTCCCCAAAAATTCTACGATGCTACTTCGCACGCACGCACACGCTCACCCACGCAATCCTCTTTTTGCAACGATGAAATTACACAACCATAAACGAAACGTTGCCAATATTATTTGTACGTATGTCTCACACCATCGACTAGCCAGGCAATGAAAAATCTAAACAATTCTCATGTACCGCAACCATTTGAAAATCACTTGGAACCGCACTAGAAATTCGTTACAACGACCCTCTAGCATACTTTCGAACGTAGCGTGTTTTAAAGCGTCTCTACAGTCTTGTATGTTCAGCTTCAACTGAAAATTGAAATGAATTGCCAACACTGTTGCTAAGCGCGAAACATACTCAACGGCTCGCTAACCAACGAGGTATCGTTGTGTCGCGGAATAAATGATAATACTGGTGCAAAAAACCGAACGAGCTTTCAATGAATTGTAATTATTTGTAACCGAACGTAGCTTCAAAAATGATGTGAATCGTGAAATGCGAATCGTCGCCCGTTCAAGTATACAAAAGTAACGAAGCATGACATGACGTTTGTGGAGATAGAAAAAAAATTGAAAATTCATATGGTGCGTGTGAAAATATTAAAAAACGATAGTGTATTAGATGTAATTGAATTTGAAAACAGTGTATATTACAGACATAACGCATGTACGCAGTACGCAGGTACAAACTTCTCAAGGCGTATGCCAATTTTCAGTGACTTATGCTAGATTATTTACAAATTTACATCAAACTATGACAGATATAAAAGACAGACCGAATATATAACGAAACACTGAATGACGATTACCTCCGTGATCCGATGCTCTGCTCTGCCGTCCCGCTGCCTGTTTTATGATGTCGTTCAGTACCATTACGTCTGCGACAACACATTCGAATTCACGTTAGTTTCCTTCGATGACAAACTCTCGTTGTTAATATTAGCGAATCGTAGTCGGGATACGAGTAAGCGGATCTTCGAAGGTCGCTACCAGGGTTGTAAATACCGCGATAAATTTTTTAATGCAGTGGCATTTCCACTGACCATTAAATTTATCGTTTCAATGGGAGAAATCTCCGTTAACCATTGCATTTATTTTTTCATTGGTAACATTTTTCATCGACGATTAAATTAATTGTTTGTATGGAAATAATTTTCATCGACCCTTGAATTTATTTTTTCAATAGGAGAAATTTTTATTCACCATTGAATTTATTGTTTTCATGGGAACCATTTTGATTAACCGTTAAATTCAGCTTTTTACGGAATAATAATTCCAATAACCATTTAATTTTTTTTTTTATGTAAAAAATGCCCGTTAATAAATTGAATGTAACGATTTGAGGTGTTATTTTTTCATTAATACACTATCAACCCTGGTGGATACCGGCGCGAAGACTAGTCCAAACATCGGCTTACCCTTCATGTCGACCACCGCGTGTTGTTGAGACGGTTCTATGAACGGATTGTCCTGCTGCTTGACCTTTCCCATCGGATCTTCCATGTCGGCATCCTGTCGACACCCCATAAACTCCAAGCGCGTTAAAATGAAATTTGCGGGGATATTTTTGGGGGACGGGTGTAAATTGGGCGATCAAGCAAGATCCACTAATTCAGTCCACTCTCGGGTGGGTGTAAATTGGGCAAGCGAGCGACGAGCAAAGAACAGAGTCCACTAATTTCTGGTACCGAACGAAATAAACTAGGAAGGAGTTGCCCAATCTACGTTCTGGGAAGGAGGGCGGGATTAGTGGACTTTGCCTCTTTGCCCAATTCGCATGCGAGCCTGAGAATTATCGCCCAATTTGCCATCGCCCGTTTTGGGCGCGGGTTTACTCACGTAGACGTGTTTGCGATTCTGATCGTTGACGTGGCCATTTCCGGATGGTGGACGAGCGGATCTGCTTCTCAGTCGACTCTCTTTCGTCATCGGCTTACCAGCACCAGCGATACCACCGAGGAGATCTCCGTGAGACGTGTAAGATAACCTGGAGGCGTGCGAGGTGTAAGACGAGTGCCGCGAGCCGAGGTTCGCGTAGTACACGGGAACAACGATGGTCCCATTTTCTTCGGACATCGGAGTAACAGCGTTAGAATCGTCGGCGTAAGGAAGATGTTCCTGAGCATCCCGATACGTCGAAAGCACGAGAGGTTTCCGGTCGCAGCCAGGAGCCCCGACCAATCGACCTCGACCATTTCGTATCGTGAACTGATGACTTCCACGACTCCCTCGCCTCAGATTGAACGGTGATCCCGGTAGACTGAGGCTCGCCTGCAAGTAAAACGACCGTTAATATATATTGAGCTGACCTCGATCCTGCATCTACGCGTACTCTTATATTTCGTTTCCGATCATCTCTTTACGACCACGGCCAACCAACCTTCCCAGTTTCTCTCACCCCGTCTTTCTCCGACAAACTTCCATTTCTCCATAATCCGTCACCATCATTCTCGCCAATCCCCACTCTCCTCCTCTTATCACCTAGGTCTACCGGTATTTCCCGTTCTTATCTCCGACCTTTTGCACCGGCTGTATCCTCCCCTCTTCTTTGAAATGCTCGCTTACTTCAACTTCGGTTTAATTAGACACTAAACTCCGTCTACTATCCACCCTTCGTACGCCCTATCTTTTTTTCTGTCTCTCCATCGCTTTCGAGACTCCGATAATAACGATTAATTGAGTAGAAACAGAATTTGAAAAAAATTAAGCTACACCGCATTTTTTCATGACGTTCATTGTTCCAAAACGTCGCGTCTCGTCGCTCGATAACAATGATTATTATTGCCCCCGTGACCAGACGAGCAATCAGTCCGGAACAAATATTTTTCCAGCCACAGGGAATAACTGCTGATGATAAAACTAACTTCGTGAAAGTACGGCTGCTATTGTCGATGCTGGTAACGCATCCGCAAAAAAAAATCGACGCGTTGTAGGCTGTTCGGAGTATACGTAACAAGACGAGCACGTCCTTCGTGTTCCTCTGCTCCTTACATCTCTAGGTAGTCTATTTAATTAGCGTCTAGTTGTAATATAGCTAGGGTACGTACGGTGGTTGGTGAAAATACGAGACATACCTTCCGAAGGTTATCCTGGTAGGCATAAGTTAACTGGCCGTTAGTGGCGCGAGGGACCTTAAGAAAAAAGAAGAAAAAATATCTCCTACCAAACAGTCGTAACGTGAAACGCATTTACACCAAAGAAGAGGCACCATTGCACTTGCAGAAGCACACATATATGTCATACGAATACGTAGATAAAAATGATAGAAATAACGGGGGGAGGGATATTCATTACGATGGTTATTCGAATTCTCGAACGATAATTCGTAGGGTCCAAGGTTCGCAGAATTTGAAGTCTGACAGCTTCAACATTACTTGTTTTATACATTGCAACAGACTCGTAGCGAGGCGAGTGTTCGACGGGGATGGTATAATTCGGGAGGATAACTGTCATGTTTCGAAAAATCTTCGGAACGACGGCTGACTGACAAACGTTTTCATACCACGTTCCATGCAGATGCGATGCATCGTCATTCCCTACAACTTTACTTGGCATTCCACAACGAACATCCGCACGAAAAATTACTGTCCTCGCGAAACCGGGGCGCTGATCATTCGTATCGCGAACCTGTCGTCGCCTCGATAGCACGCGACGAATCGCATCAGGAAGATGTTCTTGTAGCTCGGTCGTGTAATAGGAGCAAAAAATACTACGCAATTTCCGATCAAAAAGGAGAACCTCGTCGTTCCATTTTATCCCGATCTGAGTTCAATGAGCAATAATCAAATATAGCTTCGCGACTATCACAGCTATCTCCGCTCTACCTCCATCGAAAAAATAACTTCCACTCTCGGGAAAACTCGAGGAGCGAGGAATCGCAACGCGCATAACAAATTCACCACCCGAACTTTCACCGCTGCAAACTTTTACGCTTGTAACTTTTTTCCACGAAATAATCTTAGTTATTAGCCAGGAAATAGAAATCCACGTTATCTAGACATTCGGACAAACTTCATGAAAAATTGCACGGAGATGCGCGACGTCGAGCAAACACGAGAGATAAATGTAATGAGCATAATATATACGTATACACACGCGTATATTATACACACATAAATATATGCATGTATGTATATGTACCACCATATATCCTACCTTTTTCTGAAGTCACTAAACAAGTCCAAAAGAATAGAAAAACCAGAAGAAACAAAAGTTAGGCCATCCAAAAGAAGCATAGGCAGAAGAGTATATCGTACGTGTGGTTAAGGGCCGCGTTTTTCACAACCGCAGAAATGCCATCTCGAAATGTTTTGACGACTGGAAATCTGTTTCCTTCGTTGCATTATTACTTAGCCAGAAAATTCCTATTGATGTAAGAATAATTAATCGATAATGCCGCAAAGTCTCCGATTGTGAAAACCGTTGCATTGTATTTACGTTTGTAAGGTGTATTTACATGTCGTTGTATGGATTTCGTTTGTTGGTTTCATTGGCCAAGCGACTATACATCTCTCCCTCGAGTTGTCATTTTTTCACGATATAGTGTTAAAATTACGCGTCACATTCATCAGTTCTTTCGTTGACTAATGCGAGAAATTGTCTAATGATGAAAAAATTGTTTATTACGAAGGGCGACGTTACTTCAAAGAATCGAATGGATGAAGTAGTTGCTGAGCCAATTTGCATGTGATTCAACTGTTCGACGAGTAGATGCAAAATGTCATGCAAGCAAGTAACTGTCGATTTTTCTACGGTGTGTTTGACGTGTCTTGGATACGGGATTAGGAGGGAATTTGCAGTCGACGTCGTGAGTGGGCTATTAATTTGTTTGTTGGAGCAACGGCGAAATTCGTTGAAAATATCAGTGAACAGTTGAATTACGTACGCGTTTACGAACAATCAGTGATAAGAATCAAACGTATGGCAACGTCGACGAGAAGTGCTATAGATCAAGGATCCGTTGCTCCACTCGTGAGTCGCACAGGCTATCGTAGTTAGTGATATGCAATGCGTTCGAAGTTACGAAAGTGCCGAGAGAATTGAGTTATTGGAAATTAGTCTAGCGCTCTCTCGTATAGTCCGATGCAACGTCGAGTCGTGTGATTATTAGAGTGATCGATACGTATCAAAAAGCTTTCGAAAAACATCTTGAAGTACTCGGTGATCGTGAATCAGCGGCGTGACTTGTCATAGTCTGTCCAGGAAAAATAAGAATTTGTATAACTTGCGATCGCGCGATTCTCTTCGAATTCGATCGTTCAAAAGACTCCGAACTGTGACAAAAGTTAACGTCGCGACGCAAAGATCAGAATGAAATTTTGGAATTGACTGGAGAGGAGATCGGGGAGAGTGAGTTTTTTTCCCCGCAGATAGCACGCGAGGCAAAGGTGTATCATCCCTCTTCATGGCTGATTTGGAAAACGATGTTGGAAAACCGATTCAACAGACTCGGATTCGGCTCGTCGTTATATAGCGTTATTCCGTCGCGATTTCGTAAAGGGAAGCTTTCGCTTCGAATTCTCTTTGCCGCGCGGCGAGCTTCTCGATTCGCTTTTCTCCAACTACCGTCGAAGGATCGTAGGGATGGATTGTCCTGTACAGTGATAAGCTGTGTCGTACTTACGGCGCTGACTTTTCGGACTTTGTTCGAGGCACTGCTGTGATTGTTGTTGGGTGGCTTCACTCTGTGTTCGCTCACCGACTCAACGGAACGGATGCTCATTCTCTCCTTGTTGTTGTCGTCGTTGCCCTTCTCCTGTCCAACGAACAACTCGTAGCTGTGACATGAGAAATCCGACGGCGATTTGACTATCTGATCGGCGGCAGATGCTGCCGCAGCCGCTTCTCTCGCCGCAGCTTGAGCCGCGAGTTTGTTCTCTTTGGCCAACGCCGCTTCCTCAGCTTCCTGCGATTACGAAGACATCGTTGAGACACGCGGTTACGATGCTAAATGAATCATCTATATGGCTCACCCTTATTGCTTCTTCTTCGGCAGCTTCTTCTTCCTCGGCCTTCTTCTGCAGTTCGTCGTATGACATCGCGACGATAGCGAGGATCAAGTTAACCAGATAGAACGAGCCCAGGAATATGATGACGATGAAAAATAACATGTGCCACGGCCCGGCCGACCTCAAAACCAATTGATACAAGTTCTCCCAGTAATCCTGCGTCATCAGGCGAAAGGCGGATAGCAGCGCCCAGCCGAACGTATCGAAGCTCGTGTAACCGTAGTTCGGATTCGAGCCGTAGCCTTGCAAACACGTGTAGCCAGGTTCGCACATCCTGCGAAAACACCGTCTCATGGAATGTTCACCGATACAATAAAAAACGAAAGAGTAATATTATTTCGCAAGCACGAAAGCTGGCTATTTTGCATGCATGACGTTTCGTCGAGAACTTACCCCGCTCCGGATGAATTGCCGCACAATGGTTTATTCCCGCCGGCGTCGGTGTACCAATTCGCTTAAAACAAAGACGAAAATCACGTGAGCAAACGGTAGACAATCGTAGTAGCATTCCAAAAATTCAGATTCGACGGTGACGAATTTTAAAAAAAAAACGACAAATGTGGGGAAACGCAAATTTTTTTACATTTATGTAAAAAAATCCACGCTCCGTCGAGGAAGTCTTTGGGTAGTCAATATCTCAAGATCAAAACGAAAGACTAAGAGGGTACAATTTGAGATATCACGTGGCCCCTCGAATAAAGGTTATCGATTCATCGCGCCATTCTCTTCTCTTGACTCATAGAGGTTTTTGGCAAGTAGTGGGTAGTTTGGATTGATTGAAAGACTCACTTTCGTTGCTGACAAATCGTTCCCAGTTTTCATCAGTGAGGTTACCCCATGAATCGTCCTCGGGGAAATTTCTTATACATTTCTGCGTAAGTACACCCATATAGATCTGTAGGCCCATCAACGCAAAAACGGACAAGGAGAACATGGTGAGAATAATCACATCCCGCAGATTTTTAACGGATTCTATCACGGCACCGACGATGGTTTTCAGACCTAGAGAATCGGAATTGAGATTAGTCAAGAAACGATAGTTCTGGTATGGTAACTTTATTGTTTCGATTATCCTAAGCTCTACGATGTGTTTATTCGACAGCAAAACAATATATTCGCAATTTAACGAGGACGACAACGAAACGTTAAAGACAAAATAAAATGAATATTTTTCAATACGACTAAATGATTATATCACGATGTCTCTTTCTATGCGTAATATACATGCATGACGTATGAATATACAGCGCGTTTAGGTATACGTAAGTCGGTAAACTTCTCCGGACTCACAATAATCACTTTTTCATTCGCATCGCTCGTTCGGAAGCGTATATGCACACGTACGCAGGTATATTCTTCATACAGTGCGACCTTTATACATATATAAATATATTTATTTATTTATTGTGCGTGTGTGCGTGTGTGTATTTACACACTAGGGTGCGCCAAAAAGACGCGAAATTCTCTATAACTTTTCAGGATGAAGTCCTACGAAAAAAGATCGAAAAAGGGTTGAAGGATTTCCTGAAACCAATCTAGTAGTCACCTTGGCTATGACCTTGAGTCGAATTCCCAAGGTCAACTTCAAATTTTCACATAGAATCCCCTAATTATTCTTGCATTTTCGTATTCTAAGCACTAAAAATATGCATCTTGCGCTGAAAAAATAGTTCTTGAAAATATTTTGTTCTTTCGCCAAAGGGAGCTAAACATTCACTTCAAAGTTGCGCAAAGTGTCGAAAAAGCTTGCAGAAGAATACTGTAACGTTTCAAGGTGGTCAAATTGATTGATTCTTCATTTCTCTTTGGAAATTTGATTCAAGGTCAAAGCCAATGTGATCGCTAAATTGGTTTTTGGAAATCCTTCAACTTTTTTTCTGGCCTTTTTTTTCATAGTACATCATCCTGCAAAGTTATAGATGGGTTCGGATCTTTTTGGCACACTCTACATACATATATACATATATATATAAATATATATAAACACACATATGTACATACATATGCACATCCATCACGAGACTGATTTATCGTTAATCTAGACTATAATTTAAGCTACTCTAATCACAAAGCATACCTGGTACAATAGCGACAGTCTTCAAGGCTCGAAGGACTCGAAATGTCCTGAGAGCAGCAAGGTTTCCTAGATCTATGCCCATGGTCACATAACTGCAATACACCCGAACATCACACACGTTACAGTGATACCAAAAAACAAAACGGACACATTTCAAATAGCTTTAACGCTCTACATCCGTCTATCGGCCTACCTAGGCGTATTTCTGAACATCTTTATTCAATATATAATATAAATTCAATGTAATATAGAATTTTCGAACTCTTTACGACATGCATGGGTATATACGATCGACGACGACGGTTAATGGTAGGTCAGTGCTGGATGTCGACGGCATATGACGGGGATCGATGAAGAATTTCAGATCTTTCTTTTTTTTCGTTTTTTTATCTTCTTAGGTTCGTTTAATTTTTTTCTCTTTTTTTTGTCGAAACAATGAGATGCAATGAGGGTGTCACGTGACTGCGTGATCAGCGGAACGTAAGTATAGTAATGATGAGCATTGTTTCAAATGGGAACGAAGTGTGAGAGAGAGAGAGAAAGAGAGAGAGAGAGAGAGAGAGAGAGAGAGAGAGAGAGAGAGAGAGAGAGAGAGAGAGAGAGAGAGAGAGAGAGAGAGAGAGAGAGAGAGAGAGAGAGAGAGAGAGAGAGAGAGAGAGAGAGAGAGAGAGAGAGAGAGAGAGAGAGAGAGAGAGAGAGAGAGCGGGTGACACGATCGGGCGAGTAGATAGGTAGTATCTGCGGATGGGTATACTTAATTCGGATAATTATCTATCAACAGTTATATAAATGTACTATTCTACGAACAATAATTAATTAATTTGCTTCAAGAACTATTCTATAACAATGAATTACGATGATATAGTATACTTTATCTGTGGTAACTAAGGTATGTATAATATAATATAATATGACTCTAGCCTTAACTAGTTCTCTAACTCATATGTTCAACAATATAATCGATACTACGTAATTATGATAGCGTACTTAACAAATGAATTGTAGGGTCTATGTTAACCTGGAATCTAACTCGTTGCTAGTTAGCATTTTGGGCTAATTGCTTGTAAGTGAATTATCACTCTGGTCTTTTTTGTTATTGTCTCTCGCTAGGGAGGTTTTTGGTTCGATCGTTCACGTCGCTATTGGAATAAGGAACGCGAAGTTACGTTATTTCGGTCCTTGGAAGATTATCAATTATTCTAGAAAGATGTCGAGAGATGAAAGTGCATCGACTAGCAACGTCGAGTCCGAAACAAACGAGAATTCGATGCGATGTTGCGAGGGAAATTCAACGAGCAAACGCGCACTGCGTCCGTCTTTCGAATAACGATGACGAGTCGCGAAGAATTATTCTCGTATATTTCGTCAGCGACGTTCTCACATTTTGGAACGGTAGGGATGTTTTTCTTTTGTTTGATTTTTGGTGAAAAAAATGAATATATTTAACTACTCACGCTAAAGCTATTACTACGAAGTCGAGCCAATTCCATGCATCTCTAAGATAGGTAAAAGGCTGCAGAATGAAACCCCTCGCCATCACCTTAACGGCGGACTCAAATGTGTAGATGCCCGTAAATATCACTCTGAAACCACAAATACACCACTCAGCTTTAAATATGAGTTTCTCTCGTGCAAATCTTCCCTAGCTACTAGACGTACAGTATACATCAATGTTAGCTCATTAAACAGTTTTCAAACCATCATTATCATCATTTCGATTAATCTTCTTCGTTATGTCATCACAATCTAACGAACTAGATCTAATAAATTCAATGCTACCCATTGCTCATCTAGTCACCGTAACTTTCAAAATCAAATTATATTCGTCAAAATACGTACGCGTATCTCGGAAATGATTGTGTTTTTTTTTTTTTTTTTTTTTTTTTCATCGGGAATCTGTGTCATGCTTACTTCACATCAACGAACGGATATTTGGGAATATTGATTCTAAGATCGTTTCGTCGCGGTATCCGTCGCCTATATTTCATCGAAAACTTTGAAAATCGTCTAATCTAACTAAATTTCTATGCACGTCAATTCTCTAATAACTTACCAACGGAATAAAATACGAATCACATACTATAAGTAGTACAAGGAGATTTCTCTATGAGCTAAAATAATTGAAATTATCTGAAATCTTCAAATATACGATTCGTTATTGTGATGACTAGTAGTCTATTTTCAACGTAGGACAAATCATTGGAAACGTTCTGTTTGCAGAGGAATATTTTTCGATTCCTACGATCAATTATAAACTAAGATCTTTTCTGGGTGTTTACGTGTGCAGTTAATTGCTATTGATATTCTGCAACAAAAATAGCTGTGCGAATCCGTTGCAAATACGGATAATTACTTTGGTTTGTTATTCATCAGGGATTCACAGCAATACAAGTAAGTCAGTCGTTACCAATTGATATATCTCGGAAGCTTACTGAACAGGCTCTCCGCGTAGGTAAGCGTTATCCAGTTCGGGAGAACTTTCGAAAATGATAAAAATTCGACGGTACAGTTTTTTTTTCGATTACTCGATAAATTTTCCCGATGATCGTTACATCGATCACGACAGCGATCATTGGATAAATATGTCGTCGAATGTCAGCAGTACAACGTCGCGAGCTGCGAGGGGTGTTTTTTTTTCTTTCATTGGATAGGTACCTACGAAACAAACCGAACGAACAATCTACGCTATTGGAGAACGCAGCGAGACGGACCTTCCGTCGAATCGCTTTGTAAAATGCCTGCTGTAATGAAACACGGATCTCGGATTGATTTTTTTTCAAAGATTCTTAAGTAGTAGACGATAACATGTATATCGAAATGAAACGACGGAGAACTTACTCGGTGGACTCGATGGTGGGCGTAGTGGGCATGATCATGAGTATGCAGTTAACCAGAATTGTGGTGATGATGAAAATAGAAAACATCGGGTGAACCAAAATATAGATGGCAACGCGTCTGATCGGATTGAACGGATCCAAAATCCAGAGCGCATCCGTCGCCGAAAACCTGAAGATGTCCTTTCCCTTGCTGATGACCACGAATGTCTGCGGTGCAAAGTAATTCTCATTAGTTTTCCGGAATACGTTTATTTCGCTTTTACTAGATGCCCGCTAAATACCCTTTGATTATGGTAGAAAGTATCAATATCCTCGAGAGGAGTAGAGCTAAGTTCCGGAGGGAACGAGCTGTGTAGTCGCACAGGTATTGGTGCACCTTGCTCCAGCATCGGGTCCGGTTGCGGTCCCTCATCTTCGTCTTCGTCATCGTATCGTACCTTCGAACGACATTTATCACATGATTATCGTTTTCAGTCGGGGAAAAAAAGATCTTCGTCGTCACCGCGTCGCTGCTCGTAAATTTCTTTACTCGTTTCTCTACGCATATTTGTGAAAAGCGGTGACTTTGTATGTATGTATGTACAGTGGTCACTTCGCAGATCTATTTTCTTTCGAGATCTCAGCTAAAAACTTACGTTCTCAAATTATTCGAAGGAACAAAAATTTGCTAATGCTTTTCTCCTGCCAAGAGATCCGATCGATGCGTCGTAAATTCGAATCGATCGCTACGAATCTTGACAATAATTTTCATTTCGTTACCCGAGAACGAGAAGAACGCGTCTTATTTTCAGACATGTAAATCAAAAATGCGTTAATTTCATGCGCTAGCTCGTAATACCACTCGAGATATTCCAATCATTTCCATTTCGTCGCGCAAGATCGTGGTTCTGTTACGAACTACCGTCAATTATTTTCTCGGCCAAGCAAAAATTTGTGAAAGGTCTCGGAGCATGGACCTTCGCAACGATTAATGCCGCTAGTGCTAATTGGCGTGCAGTGAAGCTCTAGCAGCTATTTCCACGTAGGAGGCACCTAGGTATTGTGAGTAGACAAACGAAAGCATCAACATCGAAATCATTTACTGTACAGATGATAAGTTACAGCGCAAGCTCAGCAGATAACATAACACATTCTGCAAGCATATTGCCGAGTGATGGGTGGCAATTGTCTCCTTGAAATATTTATTCGACCCAAAGCAATTCCCACGAGTTGTTTCGTCGTCGTACATTGACGGACGTTGAAAAATTATCGATCACTCCGAATGCCATTCGAGAAACGAAGGTGATAAATATTTTCAGGAAATGCCCATCGAAGCGCAGGCAGGTGTCTTTCTTTAGCTAAAGGAACATAATCAATCGTTGAAGAGTGTAGCAGGCTGTAGAAATGTAGAAGAAACTGGGTAAAATGTTTACAGAAAGTGTTCCACTAAAACCTCCCCCGGGTAAATGCGACTCGAATCAATAAATCTGCGGAAAAACGTAGAAGATTTTTAAAAAAATCGGCGCATAATTACGTAGCTTCTCCGCGACTATCTCGTTCACGTGACGCTTTTTTTCGTTTCTGCCGCCAGAACCCGAGCTACGCACGATTAATCGTGGCTGGTTAAATAATTGCTAGGATATTTTCGAAAAATCGAGCGAAATGCACCGGTACAGGAAGTTGGATTTACCGCAACTCGATTGATTCGGTAAGCGATCGTCCGAGGAGATTGAAGTGGAGTACAATGTTAGCAAAGAAAGTGAGTTGCTCGAAGTTTGCAGAATATTACAGTGTAGCGCATCATCCCAGAAAAACGTCCGGATTGAGAAACGATTTTTAAAAATATTTTTTCTCTTTTTTCAGTTGAAAAATTTCAAAAATAAGCGGATTGCGTGAGAAAAAATGTTGGCAAAATATGTTTGTCACAAAAATGTTTGTTAAGTTGTTAAATTTGCTACTGGAAACGGTGCCCATCTCACGAATCGACGAGAGAGTGTATTTGTAATATATCTCGCGCGTGAGAGGTGTTAGTATAGCAAGTGAAGTGACGTTGGTTCATCGACGAGTGTCTTTTTGTTAGTGTTATCGAGTAAGTGAGGAGAGTAGTAGTGTATTACTTAGCATGATACAACATCTTACTTCTTTTTTCTTTCTCTTCCGGCCATAACCTCCCTGCAATTGGAGAATGGAGAAAAAGTAGTTACACAAAGACAAAACACATAAAGAGCATGAAAAAATTCTCGATGAATAAGTTACGATCGTCATCTAGCAGTTGAATGGACAGATGAGAGATAGACGCATGTACAAAAAAAACGAAAGTGAAAATAGTCCACGAGTTACAGTATAGTTTTTCATAAGCGAGGGTTTTGTATGTATGCATATATATGTATGTCTTATACATAATATACGAATATATATATGATATATATAAGGGTGTGTCATTTTTGGGCAACTTTTTCTTTCGATTCACAAAGAGGTTCTCTATTTTCGGGCAGATGAACGAAAGAAGTCTGCTCAAATTTGAGCTCCTAATATTAATATTAAGAGATGCCTCGTTGCGAATTTCTGTTTCCCATTTAAATAACATGGGGGAAAAAGTCTTTGATGTTGGAAATTTTATATCTTGATAATGATATATTATACAGATTAGTCCAAGACATATTTTTATAGAAAATCGAACGCTCTACAAGAAAGGCCTCTGAGACTTTTTTGATAATCATGGCCATTCAATCGATATTCGACTTCAAAGTTCGAAACAGGTGAAACTTCATCGATTTTTAAATATTACAGAGAAATTATTGACTCTATCGAAAAATATCAATTGACTATTTTGTAGACCATCAAATTTACTATAAAAATTTTCTGATTCACAATTAATAAGTATTAATACGTAGTTGTTTAGACTTTAAAAATGTATGTTCATGAAAAAACAGGTTCTAATTATCTAATACTAGTCATAATATCTGCGAAAAAGAGATGGATGAAATACGAGTAAAATATGGTTGTTTATGCCTCATAAAAATACTGTGTACCAAATTTGTGTAAATAAGCTCTTTGAATTACAAATATTAAATAATTTATTACAGTGTGAACTTTGAACCAGAATATCATTTGCATGACTATGCTTATCAAAAAATTGCAGAAGACCTTTTTTGTAGAGCGTTCAATTCTCTACAATAATATGTGTTAGATAAAATCTGTACATTATGCCATCGTCGTTATATAAAATTCCGAACATAAAACACTTTTTTACCCATGTCATTTGGATGGGAAATAGAAATTCGCAATGAGTCATCCCGTAATATTAATATTGCGGCACCTTTCTGAAAGTATACAACGTGTTTGTGTTTCAGAAAAAAAAGTCGCGCAAAAATGACATACTCTAATGTACAGGATGGAGCCTTTAACGAGATCACCGCAAATATCTCCGTTGGCTTTAGAATTACGAAAAAAATGTCAAGAGGTAGTTTGATTGATTTGAAAGGGCTGTGGATACAGTGGTGAAAAATTCAATTCTGTCAAGGTCCTAGTCTTTTCATTCTCAGAATCACCAATGGTTTTTTAAATGGGATCATATTTTTTATATCAACACGCTGTAGCTGATATTCAGACAAATCCAACGATCTATAATATCATGACCTTGAGATGATTTTCCACCAAAATACACGCGTCAAAGTGGGAAACGGTGATTGTAATGACGATAAGAATATCCGAATAATGAAATTTTTTGCACAGAAAATTTATTGTAACAAGTGTTTGAAGTGATGGCCATCAACTTCGACACATTTTTGATGACTTCGGACTCTCTTGACTTTGGAGTAGCTTCTGCTATTGTTGTTGTTAAAAAAAATCATTTCAAGATCATGATATTACAGATCATTGGATTCATTTGAATATCAGCTGCAACACCTCGATAAAAAACAACATTGTCCCATTTGAAAAACATTGGTGATGTTGAGAACGCAAAACTATGACCTTGACGAGAATGAATTTTTACCACTGTATCATCCCTTCTAAATCAATTAAATTGCCTCGCGACATTTTTTCGTAACTCTAAACGCAACGGAGATATTTGGGGTGGCCACGTTAAATGCTCCACCCTGTATATGAAACATTCAGATTCATGTATGCATCGGCCATATATGAATCTGAATATCGAGCGCACCAGTCTTGGCATTGTATGATCATTTGGCAATGATATAAACGGGTTACGAAGAATATCCAACCGTGTCACGAGTTCGTCGACCTTTTCCAAAAAATTCCAACGCTCGTCTTTTCGGATCCGAAATGAAGATTCGGAGGAATGGAGAACATTCACGCGAGAGAAGTACGGCGATTGTTGCGTTCGGGCGAGACGTTTTCGTGACAATCGTTAAATATTCTTCACTACGAGGAATTATTACAGATGACGGAAGAATGGAGCTGAAGTCGGAAGAGCATCATAGATAGAGACGCAGGCAGAGCACGAATGACATCACAAACACCGAGCTCACACGCTAGGATATACATCAGACAACCATAGAAATAATTTGCCATTGATTATCATCACACGTACGTATCACGCGTTTGAATACCTATCGTATTTTTCCCGAACGTAATTAGACTTCTCAGTACCGAATCTCTTTTTTTCTATCACTTCTTTTTACCCCTCGAAAATGGTGTCGGGGATACTCGCGATTGAAAGCAATAATATCGCGCTTTCCGAACTTCATTGACAGTTTCTGACGAGAGAAGAAAAAAGGGACGGATGTTTCCGACGTTCATTTGATCTACTTGTTGCGTAAAAACCCAACCGGTTTGGTAGAATGATGAAAGATGTCGCGTGATTTGAGAATGATTCGGATTTTCGGTAGACGTAAAACGAGGCGAGGACGCGAAAACTTGATGGAAATCTCGGCAAATTGGGATCGCCGTATCGCGGCGTAACGAGCAGTGTGAAGAAATTTTGGATAAAAGACGTGAAAGTTTCGAAGATGCAAACCAATTGTCGCTTCTCGCATTTACATAGCGTAGGCGATACCTTCACACCTTATTTACACGTCTCTCTAACCAGCTTGGTTACGTGAACATTCTGCAATATAGATCGACGAACATTTACAATTTGGCAAACAGCGACAATGAATCACAACGATAAATCAACACGACGACTTCAACGTCGGTATTGCGTTATATTCTTCGACGATAAAAGCGAGGGAACATGTCTGACGGGGTGATAATGAACAATATATGATAATGGATTCGTTCGCGCTGTTCAACTACTCGGTTGATTGGACGAAGGATTTTTGGAAACGGGAGGATCTGCGACTGTCCGAATGCATGGCAAACGATCGGTCTTACCTCGTTCTCGGCGCGCTTCTTCTCGAACTCCTTTTGTTTTGCATATTCGTCGGCAATCCGAGCCTCGATTGCTGCAAGAGATTCCCGCGTGAACGGACGGAACAAGCTGCGTTCTTCCTCTGATATGAGGTCAGAGTCTTCGGACATTGTCTAGGCTGCACCCGACCGAGCCACCGTTCTGTCAATGAATTCGATCGGTTAGTTCACGTGCTCGTCGTCGATGATCACTTCGGAACAAGCGAAAGCACTAGAAGTGCGGCTTTTCTATTTTCCGAAGGACCTTCATCCCCGCCCCGACGAATGACCACATCGCAAGGTGGCATCGCTCAGCTCCGCAACAGGTAGCAATCATCGGCGGTGCATCCTGCCGCGGCAAATATTCATACTTCTCGACGATCGCCAATTATCTGCTCGGACCGAAATGGCGCCGTCGAAGAGATGTGGGACAGGGGTGTGAAGGGGAACCGCGAATGGTTTTTACCTGACGATTGGTGCTAACAGTTCTCGAGGCTGACGCGACGTTTGACGGTGAATGTGAGAGGACTGCGATGCTGTAGTCGTGGGTGTGGTCGGGGGTAGCCGATACTCAGCTGCCTCCTAGGGATAGAGCTTCCAGTTGCGACGAAGGCAAACGGGCTGTTTTCGTGGAAACGGACGGATGGGGGGGGAGGCGGTTGTAACGCTACTGGACTCCTCGGGCTCCGGCTCTGGACAAAGGTGATGCTACCGCACCCGTTGTTTTCCTTTGCTAATGCAGCGGTGGTCAGGGCGGCAGTGCGAGGTGTGTAGGGGCCCGTCCAACGCGAAGCAAGATTTTTCATGTCCGACCTGAAAAATAAGCAAATTGCAATGTCATGCGCAAACGATTGTACATCCGAGGCATTCTTCCTCGATCCACCCACCCATTGTTTCCGATGGCTGTGAAAATTCTAAAAAAAAATTATACTTTTCTACGTGTTAGACAGACTCTCTGAGATTTTTCGGAGTAATATTTACTAAGAAATTTGATGTATTTCGATAAATTTGCGTCGGACAATATTTGTGTAACAAAAACTGTAACAAAAAATTCAATTCGATAAGAATCTGACTTAAAGAGTCTAAATAGTAAAATAAGGTTACAAATGCCATGTTCACGGATTTCGACATTTTTTTGTCTCGAAAAAATTCGAGGTCAAATTATGTGGCAAACAGAAGGTTTTCAGTTGAACGTGAGAGCGAGTGGAGAGTAAACTTTGGAGAAAACAAATCCCACCGAATTTTCTTTTAACTCTTCATCAATGTCAGCAAGTTTTATACATCCTTGACACTTTTCGATATCAAAAGAATTGTTTTTCATTTTTTTCATCATTATAGTATATAAAACCAACAACTATCTTTATTGAGTCAAATAGTTTCAAGTGTCAATATGTGAAATTGTTTTCCGAATATTGTTGTATGAAAAAAAAATGTGTCGAAGCGGCAAAAAATCCAAAACAAATCACGAAGAGTCTATCCAACGCGTAGAAAAATATAGAATTCTTGCAGAATTTTCAGACATCGAAAAAAAAATGGGTGGCTGGATCGAGGAAGAATGCCGCATTTGCTTCTCTTACATTTCTACGTTGAAGGGATATTATGGTCTAGAAATTCGAAAATATCAACAACAAGAATTCACATTCTCAAAGTTTCGACCTTTAAGAACATGTCCTCAAAAGCATTCTTCGACATTCGAATTATTTTCGGAGTTATAGCTATTTTTGTGGACCAGTTTCCGCCAGAAACGCATCGTTTGACCTCGAGAATGTCAGTGTTGCAACGTATTCTGTTGGGATCACTAAATCGAATAACATGGACTTTTGCCCAAAAGTATATACAATTGAGATTGCTACTTATCTAGCTGTTACCATTTTTAACGAAGGCTTTTTACCCATTTTGAAAATTCGGCTTTCTACCGCACCGAAGCTCGAATCGACCGTTTCGAACTGCGAGCTTGTGCTGCTTCTAAGAAAACTAGAACAGCTAAAAAAACTTCGGAAAATGGACATTTTGAAGTAAAAGAAGAAAAAATGAATTAAGGAATCGCCGATTAACTAACTGTGAGTATTAAGTACCATTATCTGAGTTACGCTTGTCTCAAGTTCTAAACGCTTTTTATCGAAACGACTTTGTTCGGTCTGCTCGATACGATATCTCAAGTTCTACTCAACCAATTTACTTGAAATTTGGTGGAAATGTTCCTTGTGCGTCCCTCTATCGCCGGGACCAAGGATTTAGAAAAAAAAAATATTCTCACTATTTTTCACAAATTCGGAAAGGTCAGAAAACCGGGGTCAACAAAAATTCTTGTTTAAAATCGTCGCCATTTGTCGAAAATGTTCTTTCATTTGCTTTTCAAGGTCCGGGCTATAGCGACGCCTTTGCTAACGAAGGATTTTTCGTTCTTCTTCGTGTCAGAACACTACAAGAGTTGGAAACATATCAAGCAGGAAGCACATGTATTTTAGCCCCCACTTCACTTTTTTTAGTGATTTTTTTTGTTTTCTAAAAATGTCAGTAAACATTTTGTAAAAAAATTGATAAGAATGGTTTTAGTTTTTTTTTTTTATAATTTACTCGGAAAAACGCTTAAAATGTACGTCTCCCGACCAGAATTCCCCCTTAATTCGCACATTCCCGTATCCGATAATGTAACAACGCTGGAAGAAAGTCATAGTGAGAAATTTTAACGTATCGCGACACATCGTTTACCCGTGAAATGTCATAGATATTACAGAGGTGCGTTGAAAAAAAATGTCTATCGGTCAACAATCTCTTTTTTCAATCGGCAATGTCGGGCTCCAGCTGGAAGACACGTATGATAATCTTTACAAGTAACGCTACGGTAATATTCCGATCATTAATCATTCCAACACGAGTAAGGTCCGGCTTATTGGATCGTGAATTTTCTGATGAGAGTGTTACGCTCGTTCGTTGTGCGACAGCCGTGAACTTGTTTCTCGAACATTACCATTGCAAATCGATTAGATATCGACGAGTGAAAACTGCACGGTTAGGAAATGATGAGTTGGAAAATTGAGAGAATTCATGGAATTCAATTTGAAAATACCAGCACCGCGATGTGTATAATACGCAAAGGACTGGGTAGCAGGATCGAAATATTCGGTATCGTGGATGATGACTACCATCTCGCGAAGGTTAATAGAAATGTAGTCGTTGAAGGTTGGATGTATGTAGCAAATTATACGGCACGCGGTGCAGAGAGTCGTAACGTACCCACGTACCGTCGTGTTCGAGGCTCTCCGCATCAATCAACCGCAGCTCGTTGTCGACAAAACGACAAAACGATGAGACGCGTGTTCAGGATGTACCTACTACAGTCGGCTAGACAGTCCGGTTGACCGAGTCTTCGGTTATTGGTTTTGGCGAAGGGTGAATTAACGAGCTATGTCTCGAGCAAAGACACGCAAACGAGGAACGTGTCGACCGTTTGGAAATAAGACGAGGAAGAGAATCCCCGAGCAATTATCTTCCCCCGAGACACTCTATTCATCTTCCGTTACTCCAACCAGTGACGGATCGACGGTGGAGTGGCTTACAGTCGAGCAATGATTGTACTTTCATGCCAAGGTTATACGAGCGAAAAGTTTGTCTCGAGGAATCATTCCGCAACGGAGAACACCGCGCAACGAGGACCATGCACGAGGAGGGACGAGCCTCGGAAGAATTCCGGGGATATCGATTGCTCGTCCACGACGACCCCGCGACGACCCTCTCGGAAGGGTAGCGAGAGGAGGCTGTAAAGAGAGAGAGAGAGAGGGCGAGAGAGAGGTAGAGAGAAGGGAGAGAGAGAGAGAGAGAGAGAGAGAGAGAGAGAGAGAGAGAGAGGGAGAGAGAGAGACGGAGGCAGGATGAAGCGGCGAGAGAGGGTACACAGGACTTGGGGTGGCGGAGGGGCAAGACAGGAGAAGGACGAGGAGGGTGAGGACTAAAACGTAATAGACCACGCCCGAGCCAGCGTCGGCGTGACGTCATTGCGGGGAATGAATGGCCCAGGCCTTGAATGGCGTTGGTCGTGAACAGTGGAAGGGCTGACAAGAATTCTACGCTGTCTATGGGATATGTAGGTAACTGTCATGGACGAGGTATCGGTCGTCTCTCCGATATCCGCGTTTCGGAGAAAATCAGCTCGTGAACTGGGTTGATACTGCAACGGTAACGACCGACGCGTTATCGGCTCGAATGTATCAAAAACTCTATACGCGCCTGTACGTAAATAGATAACGTCGAATTGACGTGAATATACACTTGTCTTGCAGGAATATCAATAATATACAAATATTCGCAGGTCGAAACGGAACCAAGCAATGTTACGGATCATCTTTCAGGGTATGCCCGAGCGATCGAAGAATCACCCTCTTTTTCCGATACGCGGGAGCATCTCCTCGTTCGTCATACGTTGCGTTGGGATATGAAAGTTTTTTTTTGCCAATAAAATCGCTACGTCGAAGGTAGTTCAACACACGTGATCTACGCACACAACTGTCGATATTGGTAAGAGCAGTATTACAAAAAATATAGTTATATAACGTGGAGTGATTACGTTGACGGATGTTACCGAATTTGTGAAGGGACGAGTCACTTCTGTTTGTATTTTTTGTTTCAAAAATTCGAAAACTGGGTTTTTTCGCTGTTTCCTGACTGTCACTTTTTGACTTTGCTGCTTCGATATCACCAAGTACCGCATCTACGCGTATGAGAAATGTCATTGTCTAACAATAGAATTCTGTTATGGAAAACAGAAAACTACATTGTCCTGCGTTTCCTTCAAACTCGACATCGAATCACCGTGTCGCATCGAGAAGTTAACCCGTTGTGGCCACCGGCGGTTCAGGAGACCCCACGCAAACTTTAATTACATCTCTTTTGTAATTTTCTATCATTATTATTGGTAAAATACAGAAATTTCGGTGAAAAATTAATTTTGGAATTTTATATTGTACGTTGAAACATTCATGTTTGATTTCATGAGTTTTATCAAAATCGTTCACTCAATCTTCAAAATAAATATCGTCGTTTTCAAGACCCCTTCCGAAACATATTTTTCTTAAAAGTATACCGTCTTGAGAGTACGATAACGATTTTGTTCTATTTTATCTTCATAATTAAATCTTTTCTTGATTTTTTTATCAAACTAGTCAACCTTTTGGATTTTTTTTACTCTGTATTTTTATAACGTGAGAGAATAAATTAAGACGGTAAAAAACTATTAGATTTCGAAGAAAAGACATTAAACTGAGCACCATTCAAATCTGAAATCGGTATCGTACAATTAAATAGTAAGCAAACGGCAACGGGTCTTCTGGGGTCCACTCGACTTCGCAGGGGCAACCGGGACACGACGGACCCCTTAAGCCTTGAAATTATTTCTTGTGGTTTTTAACCACTAATTACAAGTTGTTTTGATCTATCTTGAACAAATTTATAATTGGTTTGCGATAATTAAAAAAAAAATCCGGGGCACAACGGACCCCCTTTCAAAAAAATGATCGTTGTTTCAAATCATTTTGCACTCTTTACTTTTATAAAGATGAAGACATTGAGAGCTATAAACATGATCGAGTTCATTGTTGTTTTCAAGTTGAATTCAAAACATACTTATACTTTTCTAAGCGTTGGATGTACTCCATCGTATTCCTTTGGCGAAATACTTTGTTTTGTTCCGAAATCGCTTAAAAACTCTAGATTATAAATAAATTTGAGACAAACAAATTGTTTGGCAAATTTTTGAGGGGTTCAGCGTGCCCCAGTGTCTGTACATTTTTGAGGGAGTCCCTTGTACCCCGGGGGGTCCGTAGTGCCCCACTCTCCCCTATGACCACCGCGTGTGACCACAACGGGTTAAGGCAAGAAAAAATAGAATTGGTTTATGTTATCCCCAACTTTTATGGTCTTGCGATAAAAAATGTATGCCTACTCGAGTTTCGCGTGCAAAATCCATGACAATATGAATGCTTCGGGGTCGAGGAAAATCTGGGTGGAAAGAAAGGTATTTAGGAACGCGTGGCTGGTGAAATGATATCTTAACTAGAATAATATTCGGCGAGTAAAGATGGAACGAAACGGATCACTAGCCTCTGGTAAAACGTTCATTTAGCGAGATCAAAGGAGAATGGAAGAGGGAAAACCTTTTTCACGTCGGTTAGCTTCCTTGAAGAGTTATGAAAGCCAACTGACATTGCCACTTGACGTTTCAATGGCTTGAATTGAGTGGACACGAACAAAAAGCGGTCTCAAATACTTGCATGGAAATGACAAAGCGCGCGCATCGGAATTCTCATCGACGAGGAGGTGGGAACCAACACGGCTCGTCTAACAAACAATTTTTGATATCTCAACTTTGCCGCGAAACTTCTGCGATTTGCGACGAGTAGGGTCCACCCGCGAAAACTTGCGAGCTTCTATTAACGAATTGGTTTTTCGAACTTCGCGCAAACTCGTTCGCGCAATTAGCTGTAACCTTATCGTAGCTGTAACACACAATCATGTCGCGGATCATTAAGGACGTTGCCTTGTAAAAAAAAGTATTAACAGATCCTCGTGAAAACCGAGGATACTAATATTGAGAGTATTTCAAACATGTGGCCACGTCTTCGACGTACCTTACCGACATACAAATATCGAGAAAAATGGCGACGAAAATTCTACGCATCACATAGGCTCTTGTGGACAGCACCGAAATCGTGAACAAAAACTATGATCGAAATAATCCAGTTCAACAATTTTTGGTGACATAAATAGAAAAATGTTAGCGAAACGATCTTGCAAAGCTGCAGCTTATGTTATAATGCTTTTTACTCAAATGTTAATTAGAAATGAGCAGAAATTATATATTCGTGAGAAACTTGGCAACGCTGCACCGCGCCATCAGATGGTGGCGCTCGGCGGCCGTTTTGGGAAGCTGGAGCTTCATAAATGAAATATACACATTCAGGCTACTGTTATGTCTTGTAAATAACTAATTTGTTTGGCATTTCGGATAAGTATGACTGTTTTAATAATGACTTTCTTAATGGAAGCTGATGGAAGCATTGCACCGACTGATAGACGCGGAAACTCGCATGTATTGTTTACGATATTGCACGGATAATGCGATGTTGCCAACTTTCGTCTTTGTGTCGATAATAGCGCTCACTTTAAAAAACAACACAACTAGGAAACCTCCTTAAATGAAATTCATTTTCATTCAGTGGAAACTCGATCGTTTTCATCTGTTCAACCAAACGAACTATCTTACGGTAGAATCTCGATCTCGATCTTGTCTCCACCCAAATTTTCTACCAGCGACTGATAAATTCGAATTTATAAAATTTCCGATATCGTTTCATTTCATTGCGCGAAGCTGAGTATTCGCCGATTTTTCCGAAATCTTCATTCTCATCTTATTTTACGTATTGTTGAGAGAATATAAACGATAAGTCGGGCCCACGTTTCACCCCGTTTTCAAATTTCATTCGTCTTCTCGATATTTCATTCGGGAAATATTGTTGAATTAGATGGTCAAAACGACGATAATACAGGTCATCTGTATAAGTCTGTATGACTAACCTGAGAAGCCCAAAAAAAATATATCAGCTCGATTTTTTTTGGCCACATTGTACACAAATTAATTCGATCAAATTGTTGTGCAGATCAACGGTATTTTAACAAATTGTCATTCAAAAATGTCGCGAATTCAGCCGGTGGAACTCGTTTTCGAAGATCTCTAAAAAAAAAGTCCTCGCGATGGACACGATGATTCGCGATAACTTCATTTAAAATCGAAGAACCAAATATTTTCTGTCAGCAGATGAGCTGGTGATTGAGCGCAGGATTAAAAAAAAATGATATTTGAATTTCTGGCTTATCGTATGCAAAATAGTACATTTTTGGTACTAGTAAATAGTACTAGTTATTTCCTCGAAGTCTACCGTAATTTACAATGCGAACTTTTCCCAAATACGTCCAAAACTTTTCCAGAATAATAGCCAATCAAAGTGGCCACACCGTGTAACCGCTGAATAATCCGGGAAATTTCCAAGGCTCTGTATCTCCCAGAGTTTAAATTCGATTGGCTTCAAAATTCTGGAGAATATTGGAGAATATTCTAGATAAATTGTCTTATTAAATGAAAAAAAAACAAAAAAATGGTGTTTTGAAATTTGCAATTCCACGATACCAGGTACGAATCTGAAAGTTTGGTGACAACCGTAGAATATTTTTGAACAGCTGACAGATCTCCACAGTAAACTGCGCATATCAATTGCGTCTCGTGCCACGAGGGTTCATTTATACGTTGGACGAGATAAAATATACGTCGCACCGCGATGCAGATAATGTTTTCTAGTGGAAGTTGACAGCGGGCGATAATCGTACGTAAAGAGGAAACACGTTTTACTCGCAAATTCGACTCCTACGCGTTTTACGCCAAATTGTTTACCCTGCGTACATTTCGTAAGGAATTTGAAACCGTGACGTGGACTGATTCGTCAGACGGATGATTACGGTTGGTCTGTAAATTTTCACGGATGAGGATGTGGAGCATTAAAACGTTCTTGGAACGGACGATCCGTGTCATCAAGTCGTTTGAGTCTGGTTTAATCTCTTCAATGACAAGTAATGAGAATGGCATTACCTGACATCATAAATGCGCTCAAACCTTCCCTGTTTTTCTGTCCGGTTGCGAGAACTTACGAGGGTCGTGCGTAACTTTATAGCCGTCAACGTTCGACTCGAGAGATTACACCTAACGAAGTCGTATAAATGCTTTTGAGAGGAGCGCGCGCGAATGTAATGAAATCGTTAACAATATTATTTCTCGGCAAATGTTTTACTCGCGATTCGAGTAAGTATCGTCCTAGGTACCCAAGTAATAGTTTGTCGCGAAAGTTCAACGTCGCACTAGAAACTTTCGGCTCGATTCGTGCGAAGAGTAGGGGACGTGTAATGGAAACTTTACAAAGGTACATAAGTAGTTATCGATGGAAGTTCACTCGACGTGTCAGACATTTGAGTTGGATGATAGAAATTGCTGTCGATAAATCAATCTGGCGACGTGAAAATCGTTCGGATGGAAAATTCAAAGTTTTGCTTGGTGATTTCCATTACATTTCCGCTGTCGAAATTCGTTGATGCATCGCCGATCGGATAATTCTACACTTCGACTTTGTGATCGATTATATTTCAAATCAATTTCCGTGATTTCCATTTTCGCGGGTGATCCGACAATATTTGGATCTTTCATTCTAGATTCGGACGGTAGGTACGTAGCTCGGTGACAAAATTACAAAATTCTTGTCTTCCCCTCCGGCTTTACTAGATTTGGATTCGTTACTTCGACGTCACACGAGACATCGATCGCTGCTATCGAAATAATATTGAATTTGAACGTTTCGTTAAATTTTTGACATAGGAATTATCAATTGTATCGCGTAGATCGTGACGATTTCATTCCAGAAAACACATTTGTAGAATTTGGTTTTCGTTTTAGACGTTCGAAATTTTGATTTTCATGCTCAGATTTTCGTTCCTGATCGAGCAAATTTCATTTCAAACTCATAACGTCGATGTGGGGAAATTTGTTTTATTTTTTCTTACGTCAGAAGTACGAAAAGTTCATTTTTTGTCGGACCTTTTCTCCGATATCTCGAATGTTTGCGATGAATTCTTCATGGATACATGCGTTTCGTTATTCTGCGAGAGAAACAATTCAAACTTACGTATACATGAAGCGGCGAGTATAATCAATCTATTGTCCGAATTGTCATAGTCCGGACTCCACGTAGAGTTATAACCTGTAACACAAACGAGGAAGATGAAGAGTATAATTTCCACGATTCCGCACTTCGGCACGAGATGCCGATCGACATACGCTTATTCGTGATCTCACAGGCATCGTATTTTTATTCGAATATCATCTCGAAACGTCCGTGAAGCAGAAATCGAAACGGAGTCAATCACGCCGAAAATACTGGCTTGTCACGCGACGCAGCTGTGACTACAACTGCGAGTGATTCGCGAATCGTTGTCACGTCTCATTCCCAGTGTCTTATAACCATCGCGCGCGTTTGGTACGCCTGGTCACGTATTTAACGACTAATAAGCTAATTCACTCGTGAGATACGTCGCTTTTGATCGCAGTCCCCCTTTTCCATTCTCGTCTGTCGAACGGGAATGAATCGTCCGGGCTTAACTTTCCGTAAGAAGGTCAATTTCGTTTCCCCGCGATTTTCGGTGCAGTTGAAAATTGAAAGAGGGAGAATCGTTGCCGATTACCGCGGTGTAATCAACTTCACCGCAACGAGACGCTGTCCGGTAACTTTGCGAAATACAGCGAAAAGGGAGACGAACGTTTGTTCGTTTCGTTCAACAAATATCTCCCGGACGTTTCAAGTTTGTCGCGAATCTTCTGTTAACCCATGGAGACTCGATACGATGAGATTGTCCGCTCGAGGGCATCCCTCGACGGGAGGCGAGTTGATTAGCTAATGCTCAATTATCGAAGCGAAACAGGTGTGTCACTTCAACACATGACCACGTGCAAACATATTAGTGTCGCAGGCTCATTCGTCTCGTAATCCCACTTGACTATACGTCAGCCTCGGTTTTTTTTTGTTCGTTTTTTTTCTCACAGGGACCAATTCCATATGGCCAGCCAGTAGTTACCTATCATTCGGGATACTTGAAACCTCTAACGTGCCGTTTTCCACAGATTTTCATGCAAATCTCACCATTTCGGTGGGTATAGATCTCGATAATCTATTCGGTACAACCTCAAATCATATAATTCTTGTTTTTCATATACTCCTCGTTGTAGTTTAGTCTAAATTAATTTAGGTTCTTCGTTATGCACGCGTCACGGATTTTGCACACATTATATAGAATTCTCCTCTTTGTTTTTCTTTTACTTATATATGTAAAAGACACATATTTTCTACATACTCTGTTTTTCATATATGTGGGGCATTCCACACCAAATCGGCCGGTCAGGATAATTTGAATTTTCAATTTCCTTAATTTTTGAATATTTTCAAGTACCCATCCAAAAATTCATTCTGGTGAAGTTTAACTTTTTGTTGATTACCGGTTGAAAAGACGTTCTTTTTCGCTTTTTAGCTCATAGCTTCTTCAAAAATGGTCCGAATTCCAATTTGTTGTTGTTAACATTTTTGTCGTCTTAAATACTTTTTAGAAAAAAGTAGAAAAAAATTATTCAACGTATCTTTGAGTTTATAAGTTTAAATTTTGTTTTTGAAACTATAAGTACTCTTCCGATTTCTTTGATGATTTTTTAATTTCGAAATCTCGTTCATTCCACAAATTTGAAGACCAAGTTGATAGTGGGCTTATGATAATTACTATTTTTTCTATTTCGGAAGTAGTTTTAATGATTGACCATCCCGAAATTTGTCTTCTGAATTTTAAGAAATGGAAACAAAATTGTTATTTATTTAGGCCCACTATCAACTTGGTCCTAAAATTTGTAGAAGAAGCCATAGTTTGAAATTAAAAATCACCAAAAAAATCGAAGACTCCATTTTTGAAGAAGGTACGAGCGAGAAAACGAAAAAGAGCTTTTTTTGAACCGGTGATCAAGAAAATGTCAAACTTCGCCAGAAAGAGTTTTTGGATGGGTACTTGAAAGTACGAAAAAATGAAGGAAATACAAAATTCTATTATTCAAACCATCGATTTGGCGTGGAATGCCCCGTACGTATAACGTTCTATTCGAGATCGACTCGGGACCAAAATTGTACAGGGCTGAAATCAATACTTTTTCCAATGGAGATCCGAGCTTTTTTCGTTGCATAGGTACGACTTGCGCGAAGGAAGGAAGATCAAACGGTGCGTGAGAAATGAGTGGTAGAGAGAATGAACCGACGATTATACAGCGCCCCTGCCGTCGTCTAAGTTCAGCTTTTTCCCGACTTTTCACAAAGGAATTTTTCCCTTCCCCGGCTACGGTATTTCATAAGATTCTTGCTCCGACGTTGGCATAAAGCTACGGTACGGGATATTTTTTCGAGCGGATTACGCAGCGAGGGATAAATTTCGCCGCACAATATAGGGCACTCGCGACGCGGAACAATTATTACCGCTGGGACGAGAAAACATAATTTCGGCGAAGGTATATTCATCGGTGCAATAAAAAGATTAGCAACTTTCGACAGCCCTAACCTGAATAATGAAAGAAGAGAGGCCCGAATTAAAACGTTCCTATCAACGGGCCGAGCCACGTGACTTATCACCCAACCACCCTGTAATCTCAGGCGAGCCTTGATTAATTAGCTGGCTTATTACTCTGATTAATACACCACACCGCAGCGTCGTCCGAACTTTGATGCCTCCGAGTGGCACTTGGACGTACGTATTTCTTAGCCGGAGACTGGCAAGTTTACTCGACCAGATTTCTTCGCGACAGAAGCAATTCTCATTAAGGGTGAGAATCTCGGTCAAGGTCATGCAAGGTTGCAAAGTACCACTGGGCGACCCGCGCGTCACCCTTATACCCGCACACGAGCCTGATTCGTGCGTGTGGTTGCGTGCGGTTGCGTGTCCGTAGGTTCGCCCCGGCGACCGTTTTACTTTTTAATTTCGTCGAGGAAAGAAAAGGGATCTTTGACGTTAACCGCCCCGTTTTCTCTTCCCTTTTCTTCCACATGCCCGCCAACGGCGTATCGATCGTCGTCGCGTACAGCAAGCGAGAGGCAAAAGGAGAATGGAAAAGGAGAGATGTTCGTCTCGATGCATTTGTAAACGTGTCGAGATGTGCGATATTGACTATTATTCGTGCGGAAAAATGTGTCGAGTTTTCGTGCAAAGAGATGTAAAACGGCATTATCCGTCGCGCGTGCTTCCCATCGCGACGAATTATCGATGGAAAACGCGGAGCCGCCGCGAAGTCTTTGGGAAGCTGAGCGTCGAGTATCGAGCTTTCCGCCCCTAAAAACACGGACGATGGAGGAAATTTCTCGAAACACGACACGCGCGTGTCACGTCTCTCTGCGAACGCGTAAAAACGTAAACGTAACTGCCATCGTACTTGTGCAGCGTTGAACGAACGATGCGAAGCTTTCTCCTTAGCTAGCAAGACACACGCAGCCGCGGCCCCGAGCTTTTGCCCCCTGATTTCAGGATCGTTGACTCGCTCGGCCCCGAAAAGCTCGACGCTGCTGCACGCGAGCCTACCTTCACGTGCCAATTCACTTTTTTCATTGCCCGAAACTTCACGAATTCGGGGTCCAGGCACGTGTCAGAGGTTCCCGTGACGTCATCGGACCAGAGGTGCCGCATTGCGGGTTCCTCCCGTCTTCTTCGTGTTCGAGCTACGAGATGAGTAGAATACCCCGATACGATTCCTGTCGTTTCTCATTCGCCTTCGCATTTTTAGCGTCCGTATGTACCGCCATAGTTTTTTGGAAAGCTTACCAGCAACGTTACGTGAATACGTCAATCGATGGAGTCACTATTCAGAGCTCGCTCTTAAGAGGGACAAACCCTTTACAATTTTTTTTACACACCCCGGCAGTACGGTACATCAACAATGTACTGACAGACGGAGATATCGAAATATTAAGTATTCACCGAGTCATCGCACATCGCGGTTAAGAGCGCCGCGACTTCATGCTGCGAACCAACAAGTCAGAGTTTTCGATTTGAGTTTTGGCAATGAGACAAGAGATGATCGTACTGACTGAAAACAGCAGCAGAAGTTTTCGAAGAACCGGAAAGCTTCCTCTGATCGATCGGTAAGTCAGCAAACTACATAACAATTTCATGTATTGAAACTTCGACGCGTTTACCTCGAAACTACATTTTAAAAAACCTCTCGTCCTTTAGCTCGCAAATTTATCGATCGATGTAGATGAAATTTGGGGAGGTTTCTGTCTACAACATTGTCGGAAGGATAAACCAAAAGCTTCAAAGACATCGTGCGAATAAACTAGTTTTTTGGGGGAAAATTATAAAAACAACGGTCAAAAATTCGAACATTTGATGAAACAACCTAGTTTGATCCGAAATTTCATTCTTTTTTAAGCTTTTATAGGTGTATCCTCTCGCTATACGTGCCAGTAATCGAAAAATATTTGGGTTTACTGTTTCGGATGAATAGAAACACCGTGGCAACTGCAACAAAACACGCCGAAATAAATAATCTACCACGCCGCCATTTCGTGCTGTCAAAGAAGAGAAAAAATCATTGTCAATGGTTAAAAAGGTTGAAATCAAAGAATGTTTCATCTGCAAAATGATTCAATTATTCTATTATTTTTTAAAAAATCAGAAAAAATGACGTATTTTCGGGCGTCCAAAGTGTTTTTTTTTCAAAGCAAGGAAGCAACGCAAGTTTTATTATAGCTCTACAAAACAAAATGGCGCCTCCCAGCATTTCTTCAGCGGTGTCTTTTTGTTTTGTAGAGCTTTGATAAAATGTATAAACAGTGTTCGATACTTGTATAATGAAGACGTTTTTACCGAATTTCGATAGGTTGTTTAGTTCCTTTGAAAAAAAATCCCAGACTTTGCTCTATTTCCCTGGTCTCTAAAATGGTTACATGAATTTGGAAATTTCGAAAAATCAAATTTTCTCATCGTTTTATCTATTAGTACAGGATGCCTAGAATATGATTCCATATTTTTAAGTCAATTTACGAATCAAAATTCCTAAGATGGCAAAAAGAGCATTTAGAAAAAAAAAGAAATGCAGAGCCAATCACCAAAAACCAGCTGATAATATGGAAATCATATCGTGTTTTTCTTGAAACACTATTTCTGAACTCGCTGGATCGGATTTCTCACAAACAAATACACCGATCTTATTGAAAATTTGCACACTTTTTCGAAACAGCATTGACTAGTAATTTTTACATAGTGTGAAAGGCAACTAAAATGTACTATTTTGCATACAGCTCTACTAAAAATTCAAGTTTCCATGTTCTTAACAATCCTTCATCAATTACTAGCTTACCTATTGACAGAAAATATTTAGTTTGTTAATTTCAAATAAAACTATCAAGATAACTATCTTGTCCACCGCGAGGACACTTTTTTAGGGTTCTACAAAAACCAGGGTCCACCGGCCGAATTTCCAACGTTTTTACCAAGCTTTTATTAGCTTCACCTGTATATTTGTATGTTTGTAAGGGAATCTTCGCACGCGATTTTCACCCACTTTAAAACGTCAGATTAATTCGAAATTTTGCACACGTATCAAGTACCAATGACGATACAATAATTTAAAACGAAAAAAATTGAAATAAATTTTGTTTTAAAAAATACAAATTAAAAAGTTTTGTAAAACTATAAAATAGGGAAATAGATTATAGTGTAAAAAATGGGAAAATAGAAGATAGTGTTTATATGCAAAGACTTTTTATTTGATTGTGAAAAAGCGTGAGATACTCGACATCAAATGTTATAAATAGTTCATTGGTCGCTATTAATAAAAATAGGGTCATCATAAAAATATAGTGAAAATTACCCCACGCTTTTTTACAATCAAATATAAACTCTCTATATTTGATAATTATTTTCTATTTGTCAGTTAAGCGTGTTTTTTTTTAGTTTTTTTAAACTGTGATTTATTGGATGAATATTCGTTAAAATACTGGTAAAACGCTACTCTTTGTGGCACGTAACAGTTTCAATGAAATAACTTATAAGTGATGGGGAAAAAATCAAGAAAAAAAATGATTGCACGTTTTGAACTGTTTTTTTTCTCCTAATTTTCTTACTGTCGAAATTTCACACGAAGGATTTGACAAAATAATAATTTTTGACAAAATGGTCGCCAAACAAAAGTGAAACTTTAAATTTCCGTGAAAAAATCACTCCGTTCGTTTTGATATAAAAAAAGGATGCATCAAAGAAAAAATCTTTTGATTAAGGACTGCCATCTGATATAAGAAAAAGTATGCAAAATTTCAAGGAAATCGGTGGACTCGTTTTTGAGATATCTTGGTCACCGATAAAAGCACGCTCGGAGGTAAAAACGGTCGTAACTCGCTCAATTTTGAACGGATGGACTTAAAATTTTCAGAGAATATTTTTAAAGCGTTATACTCTAAAAATCCGTCAAAAAGGAGTCAATTTTTTCGAAAATTCCGACTGGACGTAACCCCTTAAAAATGGCGGCCATTTCCCAATCGTTGAATTTCCCCTCGAACGTGTATAAAAAATCGAATTTTTCGCAACGTCATTCGGTTCACCGTTAGCGTAGGTATATTCCACTCGAAAACGGATAGGATCATTTGAAACGACGGACTGCCGTGGCCCTACGACGACTATAATCGATAACCGCGTCCCACCCTTCGAGAAATATTTGACGCTGAACTCAAGGTCGTGCGTAAAAAGCTCCAGGGTATGGTAACTGTGAAAGCTGTCACGAAAACTCGCGTGAAAGACACGTCGAACGGGTAAAATCAACAGGAAAATACGCAACGTTCGAAATAAAGCGCGTCGCTCGGAACAAAGAAAAAAAAATATCGCGTCAGCCCTACCGTTCAGCTGAACACTTTTTTTGACAAAGGCTTTATGAAGAGCGTAGTGGCGGTGCCGGCTGAATTGAAAGAAGGAAAAGCCTCGTAGCAGTGTGCGAATGGTATGAATAAGCTTAGAAGACATTTGTTGAAAAAAACATAGTCCCGTCCAGATAAACATAAAAATAGCTCAACCTGGAATTAATTATTGGCAGCGATTTTTTTTAACTCGGGGCTGCGAATGGCTGCAAGTGTATATCTCGATTTTAGAAAAAAATTCCGCCATTGCGTTCGCAGCCATCTCGAATTGATGTTGAACTTTTTTGTTTTTCCGAAATAACTCTCTCATTTAAAACTTTAGAGAGAAAATTATGAAATTCAAAGTTGTTGAAAATCTAATTTTCCACAAGTTTTATAATTATAATTTTTGCTCTAGGATCGATATTTGCAGAGTTATACCCACTATCAAGTTTAGCGAAAACATAGTAACATAAATATATATATATATATGTATGTATCACTGAATAAAAAAAAATGTGCACCCCTGATTTGAGTATAAGTCCAAAAATATTGACTGTACGGTGAAAAAAGTGCGATCACCAAACTTAAAGGAAATAAAATTCCCTACCTGATTACCCATTACCATCTTTTCGATAAACTTGATAGTAGGTATAACTCTGTAAATATCGATCCTAGGGTAAAAATTGTAATCACCAAACTTAAGGGAAATTAGATTTTCAACAACTTTGTATTTCATCATTTTCGCTCTAAAGTTGTAAATTAGCGAGTTATTTCAGAAAAACAACTTTAAATCAAAATGGTGAGGAACGCAATCGCGGAATTTTACCGAAAATCGAAACTTGCTCTTGCACCTCTCCCCCCACCCTCCAACGAAGTTAAAAAAAATCGCGGCCGCTAATTATTTCCAGGTGAATGTCTATTTCAAATGGACTAACAAACGATTTGCACGACGTTAATCGCGCGGTGAACAAAGTGAATAGAAAAGAGGGACAGAGGGCAGCCGCAACGAAGGATTGAAAACGTCTGATTTGCCGATCGAAGGTTCATGGCTTGTTGACGTAACAAAGTGATATACGCACTCGAAGGTCAACGATCATTATCGTCAATCGATACGATGAATAATAAATAAAAGCAGGAGAAATCAATAGTTTCGTAGTTCGACTGAACTCCGATGACGAGGACTCGTTAACCCTCGCTTTGCCACTTGGTCGGACGATAAATCCTCGGTTGAATGTTATTACAACTCGTTTATTATGCTTGATCGTGAAAACACGGAAATCATCATCTTCGATCGCTGCTTTCCCGAATATTTCGCAGAGACGACCCCACGTTCGTGGAAAAATTCGTCGAAAATATCGCGAATACCGCGAGGAGTTACCAACTTACCACCTTACCAACTTCCCTTCTATTGTTTCGACGTGGTAGCACTCAAAGACGAAGAGAAACCCGGAAACGGGATGCTTTTTGATGATGTCAGAACGAAATGCGTGAACACGCACACGTACCGCCACTAGAGACGAGTATATATTATGCTCAACGACCCGCTGATGAGAGTTTCGAAGTGCCCATAGCCTGCCTATTCAACGAAAAAGTGAAGAACTTTCTCGAGAGGAATCTGCGGGTTGAACAAGCAATCTCCGACTCCCGGGAAATGTCGTTGGATTTGAATAAAAAACTGATTCCGAGGCTCAATAAATAACTGATAGTCACGAGCTATTCCGAAAAATCGACCGAGACGACAGCTTTAACACTCGATTGATTCATCAAATCACATCGTCTGCGTGATTATACATTTCGATAATTCAACGAATCTGCTACATGGTTGAAATATTTTCTGGTTAGTCTCCGCATGCTATATGGTCATGCTCCGTATCCTAGTAGTATTGTGAGTCGAACCATCTTGGTTAGGCGCGGCAACTATCTATCAGTTAGATGGCGTTAGATGGAGGCGGTAGCTATCCGACGTACTAATGCGGCATATTCAATAGATAGGGATGGCAACTATCCCGGGATTTTAGGTCAAGTCGCCCTGTCAAAGCGAACTAGTAGTAGAATTGTTCCGACTTACCATCGAATATCTTTACGTACTTTTCAAGGTCCCACTGGCTTAATTTGTCTTTCACCCACTCGTCCATGTTTTCAACGCGAATTTTAATTGAGAAACAAAGCCAATGGGGAAAACAATGCATGCGTATGATCGCGACGTACGCAGTTGTCGCGCCATTCGCGTATATACCGCACACTGACAATAATTATTTAGTGCGGTAGATGCTGGTAACGCAAATCCGCTGGGATAGGCGTGACAGATATCTAAGGGATCGCTCGAGCGCCGATCTTGATGCTTACCACGGCTATCCCATGCATCCTTGGCTGGAAGCATTCTAATTTGGCCTTCGCTGCCATACGGATAGGAACAGCGACGGTCTGCCGATGGCTATCCAGTGGATGCTTGCTGCGACTATCCTTTTTTTCAGTAGGTAAGTGTAAAGTGTGCAAATTTTTGTTCAAAGTATTTAACACATTAGTGTGTTGATTTAGCACAATTTTTAATGCTGTTCTCGATCACTCCGTTTTGCACCTCGCATAAATGTTATTTGATACTGAAGTAACACATTTTAAATGTTACTCTCACATTGGCTCTATTACTTTTACTACGGGGATGTGTTATTTAACCACTACACGCGAAGTGTATTGACAGAACTCTAATTTTGTGTCCAAAAAAAGTAGTCAACACAAATTTCTGTGTTAAATTTGACGGTCAATTTTTTACGGGGTAGTTTCATTCTTCTCGCGTACCCATCATTTTCGAATCGGCTACGCATCCATGAAATTTCTGAAAAAAACGCGCTCGCACGTCTTCCACGGCGAATATCACCAGTGAAGGAACATTTGAATGAATCATACTGAATAATTGACTCGAGAGCGACGATCTAGATTACAAGAGGAACGACGATTAACCATTTCCTAACACTGGCACGTCTGCTCGCTGCGATGTACGTATTCCCAGAGAACATGCCCCGTATTCGCGATCGACCGATGCGGTTTAGATAGGTACGCATCGTGAGCTTAATCTCGTTGTTCCTTGCTGATTTTTGGCTGGATACCAGATTTTCTTTTTCTTTTTGCTAAACACCAACAAAAAATGTATCACTCACGTAGTTTGGGCGAACCGCTAGATCATAACAACAAAGTTCGGTTTTTCAAAGTGGCTTCACCAAATTTGGGACAATGACAGAATCGAACACTAATTTTTTTTACATACAGTATTTTCTGGGAGCTTCGAGATGCCGTGCAAATAAGCGGGGGCCATCGACCTTAATTAAGAGAAATAAGTTGTCGAAATTGAGCTGTTACAATGCCTGAAGATATTTAATAAGAAACGTGAATTAGTAACGTTAAGCATTATGCATGCAACGTGAAAAACGTCGCAAAGTCGACATACACGTTTCTTATCGATATTGTTGATTTTTCCAACAAAGAAATATTAGTAAAAAATGTTCTTATTTTGAAATAAATAATAATAAATTCGACGTATTAAAATGTTATTTTCACTATTAAGTATTAAGTTATACCTTATACACTCCTTAGCGACCAGTTGTAATGACATTGGTTTGTATACTAATTCATGTAAAAAAAACAGCTATTTTAAGTAACCGCCAATGGTGTCCCAAGTGGACGGCCCGTCCTGGTGGAGCTAACTTCAGATTCGCGTGTCGTGCAAAATTCTGATCAGCAGAATTTTGAACGAGTTCAGATTTGGAAACTAACGGTATCAACCTTTCGTTGTGCCTCATATCTGTCATGCTACAGCTGCTGTGACATCAAACCTCGACAAAATGTCGTATTTTGAAAAAAGTAATTAACTTTACCAAAAATTACAGCTAGATACGCCATACTAGTACCTGCAAAAGTACAGTCACGAATGAAAAAAAAACAATAGCAGTGTAAACGCGGAAAAACTACGCTCGTTGGGTTTTTAAGGAAACATTTTTATTGGACATCAACATATTTTTAAAAAACGTCGAAATATAAACAATCTCCAAATTATTGCCAAGCATGCTACACAACGCTGCGTTACCGAAATTTTCATCGGTGTTTTGTTTTTTCCGGTTTTCCAGAATGGCAAGAGGAGAGCGATGAATTTTCGGCTGCGCTGGCCACCACTGACCAATATGCAATGCACCGTCGGGGAATCGTATGATATAGGGGGAAGGTAAAAAAGTGTATTAGTAGTAGAACGATACAGCGGAAATTCAGTTCAGAAAGTGCTACGGCTCTTCTCTGCACACTCGACCCACAGTCGGCAGTCGACCCAACCCAGTCGACCTAACTCGGGGTGAACGTATGATATTGATTGGGGTTACAGGATCGTCCTACGCGGTGACCTACATTAATCCCTCCATTCCCACCGGCCAACGAGCCTACCGCTGTACAACTGGTGGATGCTACGCCAAGAGACATGCAGACTTTTGCGAAACGGTAAAAAAAAAAAGGTAACACCGATTGCCAATCACCTCGTCAGAAACAACGAGATCATCATCCGAATCGCCCAATTTCCCTTCGCCGCAGACCTTTTTACGCTCGGCAAAATCTGCCTGATTAAATTCTTCGTCTCGATCTATTATTCTTCCTCGATTTTTAAATCGTACCGTTTGATTTCAACGCAAATGAACATTCGCAACTCGAGTAATTCATCTCGACGAGTGAGATGAGTTTCATCGCCGATTTACGCGATGTACGTTTGGGCGCTTTTGAAAACACCAATCTGAAATATACGAACCCTGTGAGAAAATTTCACCAGTTTATGGCCAGAACTGGTCAGTATTTATGGCGACTAGCCAGTTTACGGTGGGGTTACTGGTCAGAAAAACCGCTAGCTGGCCCAGTTTATGGCGTAAAAAATGGTGAAGTATTGGGATCCGTCAAATGGAGCATACGCTACCAGGTGGCAAAGTATGGTATGCGAATATGGGAAAAATTAACGCGCATTCAATGGTGAGCCGATTGCGAATTGTTAACTACTAATTGTTATCAAATAAAAGTTAAACAAGTGAATTCAGGAAAGAAAGTGTGCTCACTTCACTTTCGTGAAGACGATTACATACTACCAAGTAAGTTGATTTCGCGTTTAACCCAACTCGTGTACCTCAAATTCGATGTATGTACAACAAAATGCGCAGAAATTTTATTTTTAGGTGAAATATTATGATTGTGCTGCATTCTACTACTTGTTTCTCTTCGACACATGCAACAGCAGATAAAGACGCCTTAATACTACTGCAGTCCCTTCCTTGAATCTACCGTACGCTAACAAGAAACGAAATACTAGAGTTTCAAAAGGAAATCGTCAAAAAAATGAAGTTTGCAAAAATGTCAAACTGGATGATTATCAGCCGAGGTCATTCGTCTCACAATTTTCATTCACCTCACTTTATAACCTCGCTCTGCAAGGATAGGTATACCAAAGCAGAATAAGAGCCAGGGGCGAATTTGATATGCTGGCCGCGCTAGACCTGCGAAAGATTGCCACCCCTATAAAACATAACCCCATATAATTGTATATAATTTACACATGATTTATATACAATTATATGCAATTGTATATAGTTCTCTAAAATTATATACAATTTTTTAGCAATTTTATACAGAATCTGATATAATTATGCATAATAATATATAAATTATACATAAATAATATACAATTATATCGCGTCAATTTTTTTTATGTATAATTATTTATAATTTTTTTTCGGGTCGTCTGTAAGTGAAAAAACAGGATTCAGCGCGAAACTAATGACAAAAGTATATGATTTGCTAAAATAGTTGTGATAATTTCTTGATCGCTAATATTTTGATGGCATAATAATTCTTATTCCCCTCGAAAGCAAGCCAAAAATGGTCGAGAAATAAGTTGATATGGTTAAAGAAATTAACAAATTGAAGGTGTTTTTTAGAAGGCTTGCGAGCGGGGGGTCGATGGTAATACGACGGATCCCAGCAACGATTATTCCTCTTCTCCACCCTGTACGAAAACTGATACTATTGGCAGCGAAAATAGCAAATAGCACAATACTATTTTCTGCAATCTTCAGTACGGCAAAATGCGAAAGCTACCCGTGAACTTGGAGTAAAGATCCAGTTCGATGATCGAAACTCTTAATGATCGTGATTTCTATACGTGTACATTTTTTTCGAGCTGCCATGAACTCATTTTTGAGTTGCTAAACGTTGACGTAGGAAACCCAAAAAGTCGCAACTACTCGAAAAAAAATCTCGCCAAGTTCTGCCGCCCCCAAAGTTTTGCCGCTCCAAGCCCGGGCCTACTCGGCCTACTGGGAAATCCGCCCCTGACAAGAGCAGATGACGCACAAAATGCGGGCTATATAATTGTAATGGCAGGCTCAACCTTGCTATTTAAACTTGGAGACCATCTTTTTACCATTTTTGGCTATACGTTTCCCACGATAAATTGGTCGGTCAGTGATGTTTCAACTTGGTTAGAAACTAGCCAGTTGATCATTTTATTTCGTAAATTTTCTTGCAGGGTAACGAAGACGCTGTTGGTTAATTGAGGAATAAAAAGGCAACGCGCGATAATCGAAGAATTATCACGTGATGTTTTTACCATTTTTCGAGTAATTTTCATTGGCTGAACGTAATTTTCTTCGATCAAGCGAGAACGAATGGTATAAGTTTGCCGATGATCGAGCGTAGAAATATCCAGGGGCACACCGATGAACAGACGAAACAGACTGTCTGGAGCAGAGAGTAATTAATTGTTCTCGGTCAATTAACGCACGAATAAGTCATGCCGATGGTAACCCGCTTCGCGGTCAGGAATTGTGTTCATCTTGCGCTCGATTATTTTTTCGCGAATCCTAAGCTGTTCGAATACTTTCGTGGAATTAATTTTTACTCGAAAAATAATGGATAATGCGCGAACAGTTTTCCGCGTTTCACCTGACTCGGCTTTGTATGCGATTCACGCGATGATTTCAGTGATTCCGCACAAAACAGCGAATAGGGGTCATTCCACGCCAAATCGGACAGTTTACAAAAATTTTATTTTTGAATACCTCAATTTTTGGATATTTTCTCGTACCCTTCGAAAAAATCTTCCAGCTATATTTTGAAATTTTCTTGATCACCCATTCAAAACACCTCAAATTTCAGTTTTTTGCCCATAACTTTTTGAGTAATGGACCAGATTAGCTGTTTTTTACCTCCAAAATTTCGGGGTTTTTTGTAGTATTCAAAGAGTTCGATTTTTCTTAAATGTACGTTCATATGTGATTTTTGAGTTTTAACCTTTAAATCTTTTTTTGTGTGGATTTTTGTGATTTTTTTTCGCAAACTAGTATATTTTTAACAACCTTTAAGACCGATCCGGTCGTGAGCCTTCCACAATGACTATTTTTTTCGATTTTTTAAAATTTGAATAATGTTATGTTCAATTTTCCAATCTTCCTATTAATAATTAGGAAATGTACAATTTACGTCAAAATAATGATTGATGGAGAAAACCAATTTTGTCGAATTTTTAAAAATTGAAAAAAAAAATAGTAATTGTGGAAGGCCCACGAATGGATCAGTCTCAAAAGTTGTTAAAAAGATACTAGCTCGCAACAGAAAAAGTGCCATACAAATCAAAATATGCACTCACTTTCAAGAAAAAAAAAAGATTTAAAGTTTGAAACTAAAAAATCGCATAAAAAAATATCCTGAATTCTTTTTTCGTAATCTGTTTTGAAAAGTACATGAAAAAACGAAACTTTTGAGAAAAAACAATCTAATCTGGTCCATTTTAAAAAGTGACGGTCAAAAAACCGAAATTTGATGTATTTTTCCGAGTCTCAGAAATAGGTGGCAAAAATTGTTCAGCGAGTCGTTTCCACTTCGGTCGTGCTTTTCAAAAAATCGTCGGTAATTTATAACTTACGAATCAAATTTATAACGATTCAGCATTGGAAATTCTATCATATCGACGACTCGTCGTTGCGTTGGCGCAAATTTTCCTGTACGCGAAATACGAGTTTGGTGGAAATTGTTAGATTGCTTGGGGCCTGCTCAGGGCGATGTTTACCACACCATTTGATTCGCGTGACGGGAAAGAAAAAAAGAGACCGGTTGAAGATACGTCAAAGTCGAAATTCTACCCAGATTTCAGGCGATATCGATCTCTTGAGAGAAAGAAAAAATGTTTTGGCGCCAATACGATATTTCGCTCGAAAGATGATTGTCATGATTGACAGAATAGGATAGAACTCGGATAGCTGCCTCAGTGAGATACATGCCCCGATTTTGAATATACTATATTAGGGCCGTTGGTGGCGTTTGCATTTTTCTATACTTAAAAGTGGCCCTCCCACAGGCCTCAGTGCCATGTAAGCGGTTAGAGTGGACGCACGCGTTTTGTTGTTGTTAATCAAAACATTCCGTGGCGAGACGTCGACAGGCCTCAAAGCCATATTTGTGAATATTTTCTACCGAAAATTTTTCTAACCGATTGTGGTCTCGGTCAACTTTTCGTTTCTTCGCGTGCATTAGCGTTGAAATTACAATATTTGTCACGTTTTATTGTTTAACATTTCCTATTTATTTCGCAAATTAAAAGGGCAAGTATGGGTACCGAAGAGGATAGTCGTCCTGGTAGTCCTGTCGAAGTAGCTCTGAAGTCGAAAAATCGACTCGAAACCTGCACCAATGAGTTTTGGGTATATTTTGGGCTCAAGATTGCGATTTTCGAGTTTGCAGGGTGCAAATCGGCGAGAAATTGTGATTAATCGGGGAAAAACATACAGGAAATTCAGTTAATTTTGAAAAATGTTTCGTATAAAAGTTGTAGATATCAAAGATACATTAAAATTACATCGAAATATACCTTCAAGAGTTGACTTTGACTCAATATTAACGAAATCACATCGATTTTCCGAAAACCACGCGCATGACTCGTACCCACGGTCGGTAATGCCCACTGTGGGGCTGCGTTCACAGTTCTCCGTACAAGCATGCTCCGAGAGCGCATATTAGGGAAAGTAAGACAATTTTGTATCAATAAATAATAAAGACTGATCACTTAAATTGATATAAATTTGTTTTTATCCAAAAAAAGATCACAGTAAGTCATCTATCCCCGTGGGAGGCAGGTATCCCATGAAGCATTTTTAAGGAAAGGCGACTATCCGCTAGGGTAGGCAACTATCCACCTTTTCAGAGGTCAAATAAAACATGATTTACTCGAAATCAATAATAATTATGTTTGCAGAAATAGGCCATTACGAAAGACAAAAGACCTAGGTTTTGATATACACGTCGCATATTCTTAGCAAATACTTATTTTTTCAATAATAGAGCTTTATCAAAAAGTGGGGCAACTATCCGAGTTTTACCCTGATGTGATCGGAAAAATAGCCATGATTGCGAGTGATGACGGTTTCGTATTTGAAAATAACAAGATTATTATACTTGATGGCGACATGAGAGATTTGTGGTACGAAATGGTAGGAAGATTTCCGACACGTGGCACGTCGACATTTGCAGGAAGATAAGCGGAGCTTTCAACCGATCGCCACCGAAGAATAAGCTACATAGAAACTCTATTTTATTTATAACCGCGATCGATCGATTCAAGCTGTTCGATGCTCGGTGACGCGTACGTGTATCGCGTAGCATCTACGAAGCATAGGTATATAAGGAACGAATATAAAAAGTAGAGACGAGGAAGGCCGCCCTTCTTTCAATGATCCAATATATCATCCGCCCTTTGAAATTCTTGTGTTCAACGTCGAGTCGGCGAAGCATATAGAATCCGCGAAGAAACATCAACGAATTTGTTTGTTTACTTTGACAAATTCAGCGAACCCAAGCACAAGAACGAAAAACGACAAGGAAAATAAAATTTACGTCGATCGTCCGCGCCGACATTTTCGTAGGTATTTTGTCGACAAGAAACCGAGCGGATATCCGAACATTTTTCTATCTCGGTGATACTGCAGGGGAAGCTGAACGAGCCAATTGAAATGCATAAACGATCCTGGTGCTTCTACCAATCGCGAATACGCATCGATATTTATTTTTTGTTGCATCGATTTTTTTTTATTTTGTTAGAGCCTAATTATTTTGAAGTTGTAGCAGTTGTATTTTGAAGTAACTATTCGAAGTTGTTTCTACACTTTTCAGACTCGCGCGCGAGCGGGGTGTTTGCAAGGTACACGCAACAATTCACGAGCCTCGTGGTCGATTTTTTGGAAAACTCTCGGTTTTTTTTTCGTATGTCCCCCCCATCAAAAATGCTCTAAAAGGGCTGGAAATTGCATAATAAACCTGAATTTCATTAAAGCTTATTTTAGGATGGAGAAAGTTGACAAAAATGGTGATTTACGCGGGGGCGTAAGAATATTTGACCATAAAATTTGCACATCGAGAATTGACCATGAGCGACGACGCTATCGAGGACTGGAACGGTTGAGTCCGGGAGGCGGTGCGCCCAGAAGCTATCACGCCAAATTGGAAGAATATTATTATTATTGTTGTTATTGTTATTATTATTATGAATATTATTATTGTTTATTTAATATTCGCCGCAATGCTCCTGGGGCTCCGACACACCCAGGGGGCTACGCGTCATCATCATCATCATCATTATCATTATCATTATTATTATTATTATTATTATTATTATTATTATTATTATTATTATTATTATTATTATTATTATTATTATTATTATTATTATTATTATTATTATTATTATTATTTGGTGTTGGAGGGGGGAGGAGCTTTAACGGAAGAGACCCAAATCTCACCTAAACGATGCACCCCGTGCCGGCTTTAGCACTACCAACTCCCTGGATAAAATTTCTGCGGCACCACGTATGTGTTATCCAAATTATTATTACTAATTTACAAAATAAATTTATTATACTATAAATAAAATACGCCGAAACGGCTTCCTAACAAATCTTTAATTTTTATGTATAATCATTTTTTTCTGATTATTTTTAATACATTATGGCTGCAATAATATTCGTAACATGTTATCATTTATAAATATTTATTCAATTTTTAACTTTCGTTCGTTTTGTTCGGCCCATTTTTTATTCGCATAACATTTAAAAATGAGCAAATGCCATTACATTATTTCTATTTCAGTTGCTTATTATTTGAATAAAAAATGGTCAAAGCAAATTTTTCTCTTTAAACGTTTGAACCGGGTTTTACGAGATCTGTAAGTCAAGGATTTCATCCCTATACTGTGAGTATAGATTTTTACTCAAGCATGTTTCTAATACTTAGACTGTGAATGAATGTTTTGATAAATTGGTATTTCATAAATTGGGGGCAGGTTACAGATGCTTTTTACTACCAATATCTTAGGAAAATTCAAACTTTTCCAACTATTTTCGACCTCACATGCATTGTTATTAGGGTGTTTCATTTTTAGGCGATATTTTTTTTTTGCTCTAATTAAAAATCTGATAATTCATTTTGAAAAAAAGATGTTCTTGCTAGAAAGAATTCTAAGTTAATAAGAGGCTTAACTCTTTCAAACATTCGATTTCCCATGTAAATAACACGGAAAAAAAATTCGTCGGATTCAACTCGATTTTTCGATATTTAAAAAATGTTTGTGGAATAAATGAGTAAACAACTCAAAAACTGTTTGTCGGGCAGCGTTTGCGCAGAGGAACTTTTTTGTAGCAAATTCAATGCCCTACAAAAGCTGTTCATTCATTTTTACGCAAAAATTTGTTGAATACCGAAAAATCGAGTTGAAACGGAAAAAATGTGTTATTTATCTGGGAAATCGAATTTTTGAAACAGTGGAGCCTCTAATTTACTTACAATTTTTTCTCCCAGCAGAAATATGTTTTTAAAAAATTATCAGACTTTCGGGAAGGACCAAAAAAAATATCACCTACAACTGAGAAACCCTAATTGTTATATTGTTGAAAATTCAGACAGTAAGAAATATGAGACCAATGCGAAAGCATCGAGTGACCACCCACCGTATCGCAATATGCAACTTGGATGAACGGACAGTAATAAACGGACGCCCGTTCACGTCGGGCCCCCTGGACAGTCGCCCCACCGCGCCCTACCCAAACGCCGCTACTGGATGCACCTATCCTTGGTAAATCGCAGCACGTCACGTTTTTGAATTACTACAAATACAGATTCCACGTACTTTCTACCGTTAATCGAATATGTCGTTTACTTGACGAGCCAAATGTAATTTCCGCACGGCGTGCGCCAAGGACTCTAGAGTTTCAGAGAGGAGTTCGTATCAGCAGCTCTCGACGTTCGCCGCGATGGACATCGACGACCCGATATTACGCGGGGAATTTCTGGTAGCTGGGAACAAATTTATTTCCATCTTTCGCCAACCACTGCGAAGCAAGCACAAACAACGACGAACCCCGCTCCTCGGATCATTGATTTTTATCTATAATACAAAGCATATTTTTACCCCAACTTTACACGTCGCAGCGACCGGATCTCACCGCGACAGAAATCTTGAAATTAGAGACAAAAACAAACGATTCGAAAATATTTCCCAGATCTTTTCTCGCCACGTAGCCGCGTTAAGACGTTGCGCAATCCTCTATACAACTATTTCACTCGCATATCCAATAATTGCCCGCTCGCGTGATTTACCTATAGCTTTGCAACTTCACAGCCGCGTTTTTCCGACCTCCACCGCGCAGTGGGAACATTTGCAATTTTTTGCGACAAAATCGAATAACTTTCGATTGAATTGACGTATTCTAACAAATAAGAGGGAAACTGAAAGCATATTATCTATAGAATAAGGGAAAAATACAGAGAGCTCTAGGGATTTTTCTGGTCTGTTATAAATGACCTCAAAATTGAATATCAATGAATAAAATGTTAGTTTTTGTATACTTCTTTGTGAGAAAGTTTAAATATACGTGTCAAATAGAGTAAATTCTATGGTTTTATCATACTCATCAAGAATTCAATGTGAAAATTGGAAAACCGATGCGACAAAATCAATAGGGCGGGCAAAAATGTTCCATTTTTGAAAATCATTCCGATTTGTTTTGAACATCTTACTCGGGAGTTTTCGGGGTCGCTGAATACAAATCGACGTCAGAATTCGAAAAATCGAAAATGGCGGAAAATTGTTCAAAAAATCACTTAAAGTTGATATTTGAGAGTTTTTAACTTCGCTAAATGTGTATTTATCGTAAAAAGTTTATGAAAACATATTAAGATCTTTTTCGTCATTAGAATACGAGCATTTCCTCTTCTACCAGCAAATAACAAGAAACTATTGTACAATAAGTTCTAAGATTTTATCGCATCTTATTTAGGGCCATTTACATGTAACGTGATACAGATCCATTTTTAAAGTCACCCGCCATTTTGGATTTACCATTTCGAATTTTTGAAATTTGAAGTGTGGTTCGTATTCAGCGATCGCGAAAACTCCCGAGTAAAATGCTGAAAGCGAATCGGAATGATTTTCAAAAATAGAACATTTTTTCCCGCCATATTGAATTTTTCATTTCAGTTTTGGAATTTTCGCATTGAATTCTTAATCAGTAGGTATGATAAAATCATCGAATTTACTTGGATTCGTCGCATATATTTATGATTTCTCACAAAGCAGTAGTCGAAATCTAATATTTTATTCGTAGATATTCAACTTTGAGGTTATTTATGGTAGGCCAGAAAAGTCTCTATAGCTCTCTCTGTATTTTTGACTCATTGTACAGATAATATGCTCTCAGTTTCCCTTTCATTTGATAGAATACGTCAATTCAATCGAAAGTCATGTGATTTTGTCACAAAAAAGTGCAAATGTTCCCACCGTACGCCGCACGTAGCGAAAGCACAGGCTAACAATATCACGATGGCGCCGCGAAAAATAAATGAAAAGATAATCAGAGTAAAAAAAATACAAAATAACGTGCAGGTTCGTCTATTTACCGACAGCAATATCCGCCCGTAATTATCGACGGAGATCGTTGCGCAAGGATTTGGCGAACCGTCCAAAAAAAAATGGCGAACACAAAAGCTTTACGGTCACGCGTGAAAAATGACGGGCAAGGTAGTACGCGAGTATCGAGTAGGCTTGCTCGTGTATCGCGCTACCAGCTTATCGTACTCGACAGATTTGACTCATCGAGCAATAAGTGCGCGAAGTTGACTCGCTTAAGCATCGAAAGGAGCTTCCGGAAGCCCTGCGATCAGTAGTCTGGTTAAAAGTTGGAATTTTATTGACCGAAAAATCCGCTTCGCGCGAACAACAGGAAACGTGGCGGCGTAAGATTTTGCTCAATAGTTCACCTGCTCGCTGTAGCGTATAACTAGACAATAATCTTAACACTTATAGGTCACGGCGGACAATTACAGGCTATTTTCAATGACTCTCTTCCCCTCTATTCACCGCTTGTTCGCTCGCGTCGAAGAAAAAATGGAGAACAAACTGTCCCCGCGAAGAGCGAATTGTGATAAAACCGATATCATCGCAATAGTGGCAGGAGGATGGTGAGAAAAAAATCTGTAGCTGAACGGTAAAAAATACCACAACGTGTCGTTCCCAAATCGCATCGTTGGTACTCGAGGACAAGCAACGAGGCCACTCGCGATTACGAACGTCTTCGAAACAAGCAATGAAAAAAGCGTCAAAAAGCATCAAAAAGCGCGACACGTTCGATTAATGAAGATTCTTATCTGACCTACAACCGACTCATCGCGATAATTAATTAAAAAGTTCACGATCACGAGCGAAAATTTCAGGTGAAAGTACTTTTTTGTTGGCGACGTATTTTATCCGAAACGTTTCCATCGAAGCCACGAAAGCTCGTTCGTTTCAGGTGAAAAGGTCAAAAATCCAAGGTCAAACTATGGCGGAACAACGGGCGAGGATCGGTGACAGCGAAACGAGCAGTCTACTTTGCGATTGGTGATTCCATGCGATACTCACCATTCAGTAGTTACATCCCATAACGCCTGGCGCTTGTGACGGCAGTGGTAAATGTTGAAGTGATACAACTATTTATGAAAAACTTGAGAGACGCTGACGGAACGCGCGTACAACTGAAAACTTCTGTTCGTTCACTATAATTTGATACATCTAGCAGGCGAATGGAAAATTAATTTAGAACGATCGTAGGGCTACGACGTCTCGCTAGCTCGCTTGTCCTACTCGTAGAAGCGTTGGCTCCAGGTCGAGCAAACCTGGCTCAATTTTACGGCGATCCGTGGCTAAAACGGGGAAAACTTCGTGCTTTCGTTGAATCGTCGAACGAACTCGATGGAAAATCGTTGCTGGTAGGCAACGAGAACCTGCATGTTCATCGATTGATCGGTGTACAGAGAGATCCCTACGGGAGAGTGGAAGTGACGTTGAGGGATTGGCGTCGAAGCTCGTAGATGCTATATCACGCGTCGCAGGACGAAACTCGATGAAGTTGTCTTATCTATTTTTCTTCCCTCGCGACGAAGAGCTTACGGTATCGTAAGCCGACGTGTAACCAGCTGAAAGCTCTCCACTCCGGGTCAACTTTTGTGCGATGCAATCGATACCTCTGCCGCATAAAATAGCATAACAGCCGCGGGGAACAAAATGACGGGGAGGCAGCGGGGGGGGGGGCAAGGAAGGGGGGGATCGACGTGGATTTTCTGGGAATTCCGCGAGCCGCTTCGTTCGAGGATGTTTTCACCGTTTGCAATGGCGATGAAAACACGTAGGTAGGAGAAAAACAACGCGACTAACTTTCCCGACACTCACTCTGCACTGTTTCATACGTCCCAACGACGAGGTAAAGAGATTCGCTGGTCGGATCCGTGTTTCTTCGTGCTTTTCGTGCAATTTTCCAAACGGATCCTCGCCTCGACACTTTTGCTCTCGGGAGCCACCGCTTCCAGTCGAATCGAGCTTGAACGGACTCGAGAAATCTTATGCCCGGTCCCACACAGGACGCGAAGACGCGAGAACGTCACCCCGTCAGGACGCGACGCGGCTCATGACTCGAATCTATGCTGACCCAACTATTCGCCGCCATTTTGGAAAAGCTCGGGAAACGGCTCTGCGACGCCGCCGACGGCTCTGCGAGACGCTGAACAAGGGTGCGAATAGAGGGAGTTGGCGCCGTCGACGCCGACGCCGACGCCGATGCCGTATGACGTCACGATTCGGGCCGGGAACGTTGCGGAAAAGTGTTGTCATGGCGACGGACGGTCGACGGGGTCGGAGACGAGGACGAGGACGTTTTGGAACGGAAAAGTATAGCTACGCCGTTCGCGAGCGCGCGTGTGCGAACGTGGGTTTTACGTGCGAACGAGTGTGCGCGTGTCGTTCGTGTGTGTTCGTTGCTACCACCGGACACGACTTTCCACGGATACTGGATAACGGAATGTATCGTAGAAGGCGCGTTTGCGTATGCGCGCTCGTGCACGCACGAGAGTAGAATTGGGACACGATAAACGTAGGTGTGAATGGAAGGAGTGTGAAATTCGGATCGAATTGTCAGTCGTTGGAAAAGTCAAGAAAATGGATCACAATTGACGACTTCGATAAGCGCGTTATCGTCGATGCGCTCGAAATTTACCACCACCAATTACCCAGCTTTGCAGAAAAACCCTTCTTTTTATGTTTGGTTTTATATCACGATTTTTCTATTCATTTTGCACTAAAATCCAGAAAAAATACTGTACGAGGCCGCCTATTTTTCAAATTTGTTTATAAATCTTTGATACTTTTTTACTTCAAAACCATTAATTTTTTTTTCATCGAACAATATTCAGAAAAAAGAGGCCTAAATCCGTAAATAAGGCATTCGCAACCTTAGTTCAGCGTTTGAACCCCTTAAATCCGATTTTTTTAGATTTCAAATTTTTTTACAAATGTTGCATGAAAAACGAAAAATTTTCGTACCAAATTTTAGAAAGATTCTCAGTAGTCGTGTAACTTTGGCGTCGAAGCTCCAAGAAAATTCACAGAGAGTCCATCCAATGCGTAGAAAAGTATAGAATTTTTTCAGAATTTTCAGAAACATCGAAAAAAATAAAAATTTAAAAATTTTTGTATATTTAAAAACACCGTGCAAAATAATGAGGTATCAATACCTTTGCATGGTACCTCCAGATGGCGTTTAAGTCAGAAATAATAGTTGAGTGTTTTGTATTAGAAGCCTAAAAAAGGTTAAAGTATCATCGAAAAAGTGTAAATCTGATGACGACGCATTTTGTTATATATGTGGGGCACGTTTATTAAAGTGCGAGATGGAAAATTTAAATTGCACAAAAGTGAGATGCTCTGCTCAGCCTCCGAATCCTACTTTGACTGGTCAATTCGAAATTTCGTAAAATTACGGAACATCGGTTAAAGATATGTTAAAGAATTTCAAATCCACGAGATGTCTCGGAAAGTTCATATGCTACACGCGCATTTAGATAAATTTGCGACCAAAATGGGAGCGTACTGAGAAGAACTAGGAGAACGCTGTCATCAATATATCGTAGAGTTTAAACGCCGTTATCAAGACCAATATAATGAAATTATTACGGTGGACCAGATTTGGTGTTCAGTAAGAGAAAGTACTCAAGGGCGCAAAGAAAAAGATTACCAAGGTTCGTTTTTAAACTTATTCCAATAATTTTATACGCCGATATAACAGCTAAAGTTACCAAAAATAATGTACGAAGCTTTTGTTTTATTTTTGCAACAGATAAAAATTAAAACCATTGATTTAAAAAAAAAAACACGTGACAACATTCTCCTAGCTGCAAAATCAAACTTTAAGCAAAGAAACTATTTTTCCCTTTGTTAATCACCTGAAAGAAATCAAACATTTTTTTTGGCGTGCGTTATTTATCAGTCTTCCGTCTTGGGTCTGGTAAATTTCGTATGGCCGACAGCGTTTGGTGGCCGGATTTGCAAGGCGGCCAACATTGTCTTGGCGACGACCCGTTCCACCGTCAACGAGACGCTTTTCTTTTTCTTCTTTTCCCCTCTATTCCTCTAACGATCGTCATAAATGACGATACGTTAGCATTGGCTCGACCAGACGTATAAATCGCAATCGCGAATGTTTGTACGTCTAAACGACCCATTGTCGAGACGCGGTAGTTCTTCGAAATATTACGACGTGGTACTAAGCCGCTCGAAAGAAGCTTAATTCTATCGGATATTAATGAACCTTATCTTCTTCTTTATATGTCCTGTCCTTTGATGTTCCCGACCGAGTTCCGTGTATGGATCCGCCCCTCCGTGGTCCGGAACAAACCAGCCATGACCGAAACCGGAGCGGATGATGACATAGCTAAGAGTTTACGCGGGAGGAAAAAAGGAGAAACAAACAAAAAAACGAGGAGTAGGAAACAAACAAGCCGTGATGAAAACCGATGGGCAGAGGGTCCGTTAAAATTAGGTCGCGCAAACGACTAGGCACTGGCGAGCAGGTAGGTACATGAAAAGCGGGACGGCATCCCCGTCGACGATGGATAGGAAAGCAGCACGTGGGCCGGGATGATCGAGAAGTAAAACAAAAGCAGAGATATCCCGAATTGCTCGGCGAGTCGAAGATGGCTTGCCGAGCAAAAATATTCGGAGAACCAACCACAAATCGTATTACATGGCTGTGCGGCAGCTCACATTTCGGAATACCAATGATCTGGTAGCTCTTTCATACCATTCGTTTCGATTCCTTGATCCCGCGTTCGCGTTCTCTACTTGGAAAAAAATAGATGAACAATGCGAGACATGTCGAAATTGTGTTTCTCGTGAGACGCGAATTCTGCATATTTGAATCATCTGGACCTGGCAGCACGTTGCTATGTAAGAAAAAGTTGAAAATTATCCTTCCAAGCTACAATACTAACGTGCATTGTGTGATAACACACCAGTTCTATGTTCGTGAACGGTGTCTGGTATTTCCTTAGGTCAGATACATTCAGCCTTCGAAAATCTGAAAGATGCAGAAAATTGCTCTTGTAGTGCAAGATCCCGACCTATACCGAATATTTTTCTCTCACGATAAACACGATTGCAAATTTGGGTAATTTAGCGTTTTTATAAAATATTCTTTGTCGCGCGCTGTTCTCGAATAAGATTCTTGCCACGATTTTAAAAGTTGCACGCATACCGTTGGGTCTGCAATAAAATTATCTACGTTTCGACATTTAATTGAGTAGGACAAAGAATAAGGGCGAATTAGTACTAATACCAGTTTACCTGTTTACACCTGGTGTACCGGGATTATTGCCACGAAAAAGGTAGTCTACCGCGCTGTAGCATCGTGTAATAGAGTGTTTGAAAAAAATCGATTATCTTTTTTTCAAAGAACATTGAAAACTCGTCAGGAGCCTGTGGAGGTGGGGATTTGCAAATTTCGATTTCCCATTTAAATAACATACGAACATTTTTTTTGTTACCTTGAATTTTTTTAACTCGACAACGAGTCGCTGTTCAAAGGTGATGAAGACATATTTTTGTAGAGAATTGAACGCTCTACAAAAAAGGTCGGACTGAATTTTCCATAAATCGAGCCGTTTCAGAGATATAATTTTGAATAACTAAGCACTTGGGGCTCGATATCACGGAAACGGCTTAACTTGGGCAAATCTTTATTCAGACCTTTTTAGTAAAGCGTTCAATTTTCTACCAAAATATACTTTGTCAGCCTTGAACAACGACTGGTTGTCGAGTGACAAAATTCCGAAGTTAAAAAAAAGAATTCCTCTATTATTTGAATAGGAAATCGAGATGTGCAAATCGCCACCTCTAAATAACAATATTAAGAGCTCATCTGTTAACAGGCTCATTGTCTAGAGATACTCTGACGATTTTGCAATGTTCTTTGAAAAAAATAAACGATTTTTTTAAACACTCTATTGTCTATATGTTTTTTACTTTCACTTCTAAAAAAAAAAAAGATCGTTAGTGTGAAAAAATTCAATAAAATCATTTTCTTATTAAAAATGGCCTTACCAGAATTTGGGATGCCAACCCTCTAGGTGTTTTTCATCTGTACATTTTATTGTAAGAAAAATACATTTAAACAGGCAAAAGGTTGAGATCTTAGAGTATTAGCGATTGAAACGTTCTGCGACATGGAAAGGTCGCATCTGTCAAATATGTCGACAAACGAGTTACGTCGCCAAAATGCAAACTGGATTCGACGAGGATAAACAATTCGGATGGCCGCGATGCGCATTGATTCGCAGGAAATATGACGAATGTGCAACGCGCGAATGGAGCCAATAAAAAGATTACCGGATGAAGGAACCAGCTGAACAAGCTCGAGGTCGTGAGAATAGGCGTATCGAATGGTAGGAGCGCAAAGAAAAGAACAGTTCTGGTAACGCGGCGTGTATCTTTGGGAATTCGCGACTCGACGCTCGAACATTATTAGGGGTGACGCGGTAATATTCATTGCATCATTGTGTCTGGTACATGGGCCAGAGGCTATACACGTTCTATATTTCCTATATCTGACTATTATTTGAAACGTATAGAGGAGTGGCATTGTCGAGCGTCGACTCGATAAATCGATATTATCGAGCTTCACTCGAGCAGCCTGCTCTTATTCTCGCAAGGTTCCGCGAGCCAGCTGAACGTTCGGTAGAAAAAAAGAGAGAAAAAAAGAGGACGATCGTAATCCGTGGCGGTGTCCTTGCCGAAGACGCTTACGATTACTTGTTTCGAGCCGACTTCGAGAAACTTCACGACATTGCGACCCTTTATTGTCCAACATCGCGTGTGTGCATCGACGCGCAAGGATTAGGGTCAAATGGTGCGGGCAACTGCGACCAAGTGTACCTCTGAACTTCAATATTTTCCCACATCTCCCTTTTTAGCCCTACGTAGTCACACTGGGTCAATTCAACCCATACGTTAACTTTAGGCTTAAGTATCTCGAATATTTCCCAGTGCGAATGGAACTTTTGGCCGGTTACCGACCGCTAGTCGTTTGAATCGAGCATTCGAAATGCGTGCTATCGTACTATTTTTTTCTGAAAGTAGCTTTTTTCCAGAGTATAACGTGAAAATTTGGCTTAAAAATATTAAAAATTAACAAAGTTATGATTTTTTGGCAAAAACCCGTCTTTTTTGCATTTTGACCTCTTCATAATTTTTTCTCAGCAAGATGCAATTTTTTTTTTCGAAAATCAATTTCACCTTCGTAATTTAGACAGTTTAAAGCGTGTTTCGTAATTTTGCTGAATACTTTGGAGGGATAGTTTGCTTACAGTCGCTTTTGGAAAACTGACCTGGTCAAATTGGCCATGTGTGACTACGGTGATATTTTTTGTAATGTGACTACGGAGGGTTAACGCCGATTATTTCGTTCGGCGAGAAATATTCGATGAACGCAGTGAATTTGCGCGGGAAAATCGAACGAATAGAAAATTGCGATCGAAATTTTATATTTGTTCTGGCAGCTTTGCCTCTTCAAGTCGGCACTCGTCGGAGAAGAATGTCACCAGAACGAGAACATGCAATTCAGCGAAATACATACGAACCGAGCTGTTCAGTTCTCTGCGAGTTGCGAAAGTGTTTGAAAGCTGATGAACCGAATACCAGGGCCATATCCGTCCAACCGATGTTCGAACGGCTGAGTTCATTGCGGAACATTTAGTCTGACACGGACCGTCTACCGCTACTGCAACGCGTATAGTCTAGCGCTAAATAGATACCACCACTGCGGTACATTCGCTGCCGGCTATACGCATACGGAAGCGTAGACAACAACCATTTTTAACACACTTTTATTTGCTCGGTATGTATTTTTGTTTGTTTGTATGTTACAAAATCTACGAACGTGATTTTTGACCTACTTCAAAAGGTCGAATTAAATCGATACAATAATTTAAGACGAAAGAAATTTGAATTTATTATCTAAATCCGAATTAAAAAAATTTTAAAAAATAAAAAAATAAGTTATAGTTTAAAAAAAACTAAAAAACGCGGTTTCATGGTAAACTGATCTAAGAAGTAAAAAATAAATTTCAATATAGGAATAAAGTGATGAACGAGAAAATTGATCACTGTAAAAAAGCGTGAGTTTTTTTATGTGAATTGTTATAAATATAAACAATAAACAATAAATAATGTAAAAATAATCAAGCCACAATTTTTCACAATGACATTATTTTTTACTTTTTAGTTTGGTTTACCATTAAAGCGTGTTTCTTAATTTTTTTAAACTATAATTTATTCAAATATCGTATGCGTGTTGGTTTACCGGGAGTCAAACAGCCCAATTTGCAATTCTCATCTTTTATAATGGAAGATTTCTGATTTCTCGTGAAAGAATGGAAGACTATGTGATTCATTGCATAAAAACCGTTTCTTTTTTTTCCATATAACGCCATTTATTTTTGATATCCCGAATCTGGGGTAGTTACCTTAGTTGGTTATTGCAAAAAAGTGGCAATAGAACAACGATCCTGCAACAAAATATTTCTAAAAATTGAAAAACCGTTCGAGGTGAGTTTTTGATTGAAATATTCTCGAAATTGATAAACGTTGATACACTTGACTTTATGTAACGAAATTTTTGTCAAAGTCAAAACGATCGAAAAAAATGTAGGTTATGACATACGGTTTTTTGGAACGGATGTTTATTAACACAAGTATCAAATTCCTAACAACGTCCTCCTACGTGGCCCTAATATCGCCCCGCGGGACGATATTTAGGTAAGTTCAGCTTACTTTAAAGTGTATCTTCTGTAACTGTTTTCGAAATTTGTTTAATATTTTCTTTTATTCTATAGATGCCAAGAAGAAACCTATGGGATCTTGAAGCAATGATGAAAGCTGTTGAAGCTACATCGACGAAAGACTTATCTGTACAATTGATCAGAAAAATTGGAATTACTTAAACCATAATCATTACTTAAACCGTAATCATTATTACGAATACAATTTAGGTCCACGTACTGATTATTGTAATCTCAATCCTTAGGTATCCAAAAATTATTTTTAGAATCTCTACTTTATTATAAAAACTATCTTTTATGGAATTTGTAACAAAATAAGCGAGTTTTTGATTATTTTTAGACATAATGAAGTGTTGTGCCAAATGTTTCACGCTGTATTCATTAATTTACGCGAAATAGTTTTTTTTCCACATTCCCTTACAAAAAGGGGACAATAGTTGGCGACTGTACCTTACTGTTGAATTCCGATACGGTCTTGAGCAATCGAGGCACGAGTTGGGGTTAAAGTAAGTATTTTCAAGAACCTACGCGAGTCTTAAACGACTTGTAGATAATTGAATTATGCAAAGCTTAGAAGTCCGTATCAAGTTGACACCCAGCAACGATGCAAGTCGAAAGAGGCTCAAGAGAAACTACGCGGCGTACTCGTCGCTCAGGGAGGCATAAGTAGAAGCACTTCGACAGATATAATTCTGGTTTCCGCTTGCTTTCCTGAAAAATATCGCACGTGATGGACATCTGTGTAAGTAATCGCGAAATCGTATATCGTCACGTGTCACCACGATATTTGAGGCTTTAAGGGGTTATCTTACTGTGACGAGCGTCGAACAGATCAATTTTCAATAATTACTTACGGAAAAACTACCAATACAATGTTGACCATTTTTCCATAAGACGTCACGTACACGCTAAAGAGTGCGTCCAAAAATTTGTATTGAAAAAAATTAACAATCGGATAAGCTATATCTCCTCGCGCGTTCCGGCGATTTTCGCTCGTGGTCGATCGGTGTGCGTGGTATCGCTAGCACCAATGATCCGAAAAAAATATGCTCATCAACTACGTTGTATTAACTATCGGTGGACGGAGCTTTCTTTTCCTCCTTGATGACGAAAAAAAAAATTCCCGAATTTTTTCGACACTTCCGGCTCAAAAAACGCGTTATTTTTATCAACAATTAATAAACAAAAATTAAAAACGATAAAATCTTCCGTCTGCCGACAAGTACGATTCCTTTGAATATGTGTACCAAATTTGAAGTCGATTCATTGATGACAGCGCGAGATATCGTACACACCGTTTTGAAAATCACCGGAACGCGCGAGCAAATATAACCCGTCCAATTGTTGATTTTTTTCTATACAAATTTTTGAACGCACTCTTTAACGTGCACGTGACATCGCATGAAAAATAGTCCACATTGCATGGGCAGTTTTTCCCTAATTAATTATTGGAAATCAGTCTGTTTCGACGCTCGTCACGGTTGGATAACCCCTTAACCCGAGTTTTTACACGTTTTCGGCACATGCTCTCGAGCTATAATTCGAATTAATAATTATACCGAACGCTCCTCTTGAATAATCATCGACTAACGAATGACATCTGCCCATACGGGTAGGATTAGTGAAACGGGCGTGGATGAATCGAAAAATGCGACAACTTCGCGCTGTAGGTTTTTACGACGAGGCTTGTTCAGCAAAAAACATTTTATTCGAATTCCTAGCAGTACCTATCGTCATTTCTGATAAGCGACGAGAGAGGCCCGTTTAATTGGAATGTCTCACGCGATTTTTAAAAACATAAGCGTCGATCGTTCGTCCACTTTTATTTTTCCGCTTCGTTGTCTCATTCGGGCGGAATATCCACGCATCGATTGACACCACCCGGTTAACGCATTTTTGACGCACGTTTACGGTTGTAAATATTCCCAATCCGCGTACAACTGTATCGACGATGAGAAAATATCTGTCAGATTCCTACAAACCCTGGATGTAGCGTCCGCTGCGTTTCAGCCACGCATGATTAAGCTGCAAGCACGTAATAAATTTGCAACGGTCATTCGATAGTCTCGTCTAACCGCGCACCGAGAGGGCTTCGCTCGTGCCTGGAAGCTCGACAATTGGAACAAGCGCGACAACCTTTTAATTAGCAGTTGATTCTCCCCTCACTGCGGTGTTAGTAGTATCACTCTCTCAGCTTTGTCATGTCCCGCTGAAGATAATATACCTACCAAATAAACCGCAACATTGGCGATATAAAACGTTCGCGCAATCTTACGGTAACTGCGTTTACAGCTGGAATTCTTTGGATCGTTTTATTCGCCGTTATTTCGCGAGCGTACCGAATTGCACCGATCTCGAATCGAAATTAATTGCGAGTGACACGAACGATAATCAAAACATTATCGATTTTCGCGCGTATCGATTATAAGCTCTTGCCGGCCACTGTTCAATATTTGAAACCCCCATATTTTGGGGGCCGCACAAGATAACGGAAGAAGAAAAAAAATGTGGCGCGAATTAGATTTCGGCGATAGGTATCATTGCAGTATTTGCAGTACGAAAATCTCAGAAATAGTCGTTCCAGTAGTATCATTTCATTACAGACTATTATGTATTGTAAACGTGTATGAAATTCGAAGTATTCATTACAGTATTACTGACGACGTGCGACATCTGATTATTCGTATAATAGTGTGCATTTATTTTCACGACTTTTTTTTAATTTTCCGTCACAAACGAAAACGTCAACGTTCTATATCTCGAGAAATATCAATGTTGGCGATTCAATTTATAGGATCTTTTTTGTGGCAAATTGAATTGTTGATAAGTTTGTCGTTTACATTTTTCATGTTAATTCGCTCATTTCTGAAATAACATCGAGAAAACAAAATTTTTATAGCAAATCATATTTAGTGACCCTTACAATTTTACAAGTGTAGATTACAGCTACGCCACGATGGGTATTTTTGTAGAGCATTCAATCTTGTGTAAATCGAGCTCTAGTACAATATAATAGCATAAAATGCCGCTGAGTTATAGTCATTTGAAGAAAAAAATCGAAGTTTACGTGTATTTTAAATAGGAAATCTTTCCACGCTCTAGGAAAGTACCTGATGTTATTATTAAGAGCTCAAATCTTCAGAGATTTTCTTTTTGGAAATTTCGAACAAAATTTTCAATTGAGATTGAAATTAGAACAATAGTCGTGAAAATAAAAGCACCCTAATACACGTACAAGTAATGATAAGGTTGAAGGAGAAAATATAAATATTATTTCCAATGAATTGTATATATTTATGGCTTCAAAAAGGGGCCCCAACACGTTTTTCAGGTGACCAGTCTCCTTCCCTCCACAGTAAAAAATGTTCCGTTATTGTTTAAAGTGTAGAATTTTGTGTGTGGAGTATTTAACATCTTAGTGTGTTGATTTAACACAATCGTAGTGTTGTTCGATCAATCCGTTTTTCAATACACAAAAGTGTTACTTGATACCAAAGTACCACTTTTTAAATATGACTCTCAAATCAGCACAAAAGATGTGTTGAATTTACACAACGTGTGTATTAACTATGACGCTGCGAGTCAGTACTTGCGCGGAAAAATGGTAGTTACCGTTGCTGTATCCCATGGAAACCAGAGATTATATTTTCCTATTTTTTTTTCAGTTCACTCTTCAGTTTCACATTTTGTTGTTGTTGCTGCATTTGATAACTATTGAATCATTTGATTCGATTTGAGCAATAATTTCTCCAGTTTCACAGTTTAACTTACTTTGATTAACTTCTGAAGTACTTCATTTATATTTAGAGTGTTTTTCGATGTACTATAGTCAGAGTCATGATACATTTTTCGATATATCATGCACACCTTCAACTTTACTTTCATCGTTGCATGGCATTTATAATATCTTTTCGTCTGCGCGTTCGGGGCTACTTTGAACGTCGGCCGTCATTTTTCAGAGCTCATTCACAAATGTATGTATTTATCAGGTGATCAGACTAACACGCGAAAAATGTTAAGCTTAACATTCTTTACGTGTTACAAATAACACTGTAGTTTGTAGAATTCGACGAGGCGGTTCTGGAGAATTTCAACATTGATTTGTATTACTTTCAACACAGAGCTGTGTTAATGGAACACTATACACGGCATGTGTCGAAATAACACTAATGTTGTGTTTAAAAAGTCGATAACACAAATTTTTGTGTGAAATTTAATGGAAATTTTCTTACTGCAATGTTATCCGATCTATCGCAGTATCGTTTAGCATTTACGACAAAATGTCAGGTCCTTGGTTGTCTTGGACGAAAAATTCTTCGACCTCCTTCAATATTACGTTTCATTCGACGAACGCAGTCTTACTCGTCGGTACATTCGAATCTCCGATCTCTGAAGCTCAGGCTAATTTTACCGCCTGAAATCTGCTCGATAACGCGTAAGCCGAGCTTAATTCGTGGAGTATAGTATAGATCTGTGAGAATTTAACCCCGCAGTGACCATGGGAAAGCTTGAAGGTATCGGTTGACCCAGCAATCGTCTACTTGAACTATAAAATCTGAAGATTAGTCCGTGGATAGTATGAGTCAAGTGAAAAATTACGTGACATGTTCAGTCTGAAAACTATTGGAAAGGTATGCGTCAGCAGCGCGCTAGACTGATCAACAAATTTTGGTTGGTGAAAGTGTTTTATAAAATGTAAAAAAATTTGCGCAGGTAGTTCATAGTAAATAGAACTAGAGAAACATAGTCAGTCTGAATTTTGATTGGAAGAAACGCCGTCATCAGTCAGTAAATAATGATACAGATAATACACAAGTGCACGCAAGATTGTCAGCTTTTTTCCACGAGCCAACTAATCAAACGCATTATACGTTTACTAATTTGTAGCCTGATAATGAGCCTCGTAACACATATAATCGTAGCGCGTTGGTGACGCGTACTATCCCAATATTTTTCAGACCGAACATGTCCGTGTAATTTCCTGGGTGTATTACTATCCACGGACTAATTGCCAGATTACATAAAACTGTTGCGACCTAGGGGAAGGTGGTGTATAACGATTTTGGAAGGTAAAACGATCCCTCATTGCTTTACCATCTCAGCAACATGTATGATTCTCAAGGGAAACACTTGTAACTGCCAGCGTTCACGCAGTGTTTCACAAAGTGTCATGATGTTGTGAACAGTCTGAGAATTTTTATAGTGAAAATACGAAAATCACTGTGTGAAGGTCAGGGCCGTTCCCAGCATATTGAGCACCTGGGGCAGTAGAAACTTGCACCTCCCCCGCTCCACGCACACACCCACACACACACACACACACGCGCGCGCGCGCATATAATCCGCTCTTTGTAATAAGCAGAATCAACGACGTAGACGTGGCGAATAACTGACTCCTTATTTATTTATTTTCCAAAATTTTAAAACTGTTTATTAATTTATTTTTTTTAATTTTAATTATTATTTTTTTATTATTTTTGGTTCTCATACAGTTTTCTGCGAACTCCCATTTTCGTCTTGCAAAATATATTTCATGGATTTTTTGTCCGACAGTCCCACAAGTTTCAGATTAACAACAATTAGTCTCGCTAGGGGCCTCTAGTTTTGGGTGCAGGATGCGAACGCTAGAATCGCTAGGATGGCAGTAGGGTAGCATATACAGAGATTATCCGGCACTGTAGGCATAAATTTCGTTTCTGCTGAGTTTTATCGATTATAATGCCAAAAATCGAAAACACGGCTGAATTTTATCTTGAAAATATCGATCTCAGATTTCTAATGTTGTCTCAATTGCCGCCTTTTTCAAATGGTGCCTGGACCCCTTGCCCCTGGCGCCCATGCCTGGACACGGCCCTGATTAAGGTAACCACATATTTGATATTGCGTAGCATTGATCTTATTAGATATTATAGAGTAGGTAAGTTTGTATCGGTTTCGAGTGTCATGCAGCGACGTAATCGACCATACCATATTGCCGTCATTAAAACAACTACGTTACATTGTCATGTTTTAGTTTGTGTTGTATTCAGGGCAAAATAATCCCAGGGATCCTTTTACCCACTAGTGTCGAGTTCAGTGGGTTTCAAATAAATTGGTGTTTTAAATTACGGTTATTTGAAAAATAACTATATATAACTAGGTTCTTTGTACTTTGATTATTCCCACTGTGATTAACATAATATTTGAGAATATTAAGATATAAACTTTTGGAAGACTCTTCATTCTTTGTTCTGGTTGTTTTTATTTCACCATACGGCAATGTTAGTAAAACTAATCAATAATACCTCTGAAACGTTATATTTGTTAATTCGGTGAGAATTTTATCAAACTGGCCAAAACGATCACCAGAGTTATTTCGGACACTAGGATCTAGAAAACGATCCTTTGCTAGCCTTTAACAAAAGTGTGAATACGACAGTAATTCTTTGAGTTGATTGTATACGATGCTTACTAACTTGTAGCACATTAGAGTAGCTAACCAAAAAATATGCAAATTTCACAGGATGTCTCGTATACGCAATTTTACAATAGCTTTCCCTCAGAGGGATCATAATATACCACCTGCCTCTGCATGTCTTTTTTACTACTTTCGAACCCCCCTTGCGCCATGTGTCCCAAAAATTGACCGAACGGCGGTAGGCTCTTGATATTCGACCCATATATGATCTAGTGTTAGAATTTTAACCTTTATAAAACTATCGCATTTTTGGTCCCTCGGCTCCTGGACTGAAACGAAACACTGAAATCTCATCAACATCAAACGAGCAATGTGTAACGACAGTTGCGTTTCCTAGCTTCGTGCGACGATATTTCAAAAAAGGAGGACACTTTTCCCCGCTCGAAACGAGTGTCAGTTTTGTTATTTTTATCGGATATTTTTGACAGTCGTTTTCGATGAAGCGGCACGCGCGATAAAAGCACGCGGAAACAATGAAACTTGAGGGGGAATGGTTCACAGAAAAGCAGAAGAAACGCGCGCGGGATTACGCGAACACTTCAAGTTTACCCCAATTCACGTTCAATACGATGAGAACAAAGGTCGAACTTTTCGTGATGATGGAAACCCGGGATACACAATCGTAATTTGCTACCAGGCTACCCGCGTCCCGTGCGAATTTTGGAAAATAAAACTTTGCGAATGGTCATAAAGCCAGATGACTACGCGTGATTCGAAGACGTAATTTCAAATCCGGAGAACCGGATACCGGTTTTCAGCAACATGGCGCATGCCTGCCAGCTTTTCATTTCAGCCCGATTGCCTCTTTTTCCCGGAATTTCACCAAAAATTCGAATGCAATTTTATTTATCAACGTTCCAAAAACAAGCGACTGTTTTCACCTGCACGTTCCGACTCGGTGGTAACACCGAACACGCTGACCTGAATACCTCTCCATTATAATTACGCTGCCGTGTTCGTCACGATACAACGCGGCAGCACACGGCTGATTGCGGGCTATTATTTCTGGAAAAAAGTCACCGATCGAGTAGATAACGTTTCCACACTGCTTCCACACGCGGCTGCACAGGGCGCGAATTAAAGAAACAAACGAAAAAATATTTCTCTTCTAGAAAATCGTTAATTTGTATGAACTTTGATCACTCCTCGTCATTTTGTAACGACGATACTCGAGGAATAACGAAGGTGGGTGCCCCAAGGGAGAGAGCAAATCGCCTTCCCCGAGGAAAACGCACGAACACGGATATAGTCTGCTTCAGGAAAGATTTACCATGCCTGCTGTGTCGTATACTTATAGTATTGTAAGCCTCGACGAACACTTTGAGTAACGCTAGTTATTTGAAATGTTTGAAAACGAATCGGATTTCGCGTCAGATGTGAGAAACCCACGTGCAAGAACGAACCAATCATTCTACTTGCGCGGCTTTCGGTGCAAAGTCTTCGCATGCGTTGACGGTTCGCCAGGCAAGTAAGCCTAGTAGCTTGGAATATCATCCCAACTATGGTAGTATCGATTATTCCCACCGTAAGGCTGAAATATTTATAATTTATCAAGTCGGGGCGAAACATTGGAGACTGGAAGTCGTGGCGCTAAAAATAATCGCGACCGAAAACGAGAGTAAATCATTTATAAATATCGATATTACGAAGATCGCAAAACGAATAATAAAAACATCCACGAGCCGGGAGAACAACGAATTGTATTCGATGTATATATTTTTTCTGCATCTCAAGTTACGCAAGTAGCTTAACCCTACAACTCTACACTATCGATATGAGACGAATAGTCTACACGGGGGTTACGCGCACCCCAGCTAATGGATCAATGCTGTTGACTCATTATTTGTGATAGAGCGCCTTATTTTTTTTATGCGAACGTTCGAATTCTGAAAAATGAAATAAACCATTGAAAAAAAGACTAACATTCGTTTTTCTCGGTGCAAAACGCAATTGCAAGAAATTAAAAACATAAATGCCAGGGCCGTTAAAACTTAGTGGGATTTGGAGAACCCCTAAGTAGGATCCTGCGTTTGAATTCTTATCTAAAACGGGCCAGTCAAAAAAATAACACTTATCTCTCGCTCCAGCTCGACCACCATTCTAAGTGTTTTTCCCCGATGCGATACTTTGTACCAAACCCTCCGAGTAGTGCCACAAGTAGAACGGCTTAAGCTCTTCTGGGCCACCGTCCATATTTGGAACAAGGAATGAGAAAAATTGGATCACACGTATATGACTGTTAGAACTTTTTCTGAGCGGCCTTTCCCATTTTTTAGGGGTTGGATGATGAGGACAAAAATATGGCAACATATTTGCAACAGTTGGACAAGTACGTTTGAAATGGAAAAAAAATTCCAGACACAAATCCCTACTTCGAGCTGGATAAATTAGCCGACAAGAGGTTAGTCTTGATATAAATTGAAATTCACGAATCATTCAATTCTGATTCATAAATCTAGTCATATATGAATAAATTGTATACATGTATACATCACAATGAACATACAATATTGCTTTGATTATTGAATTAAATTGATTAATAATTTAAATTGATGTTCGTGGTTAGCACTACTCGACAAGTGTTATTCTTGTATGTTCTCCGTGACTGAGGGCAGAAGGAGCCGGGGAATATGAATTCTCGGAATCATACTCCCCTCTTCCCCCAAAAGTGGCATTACTCGAGGAGATGACTGTATAAGAATAACCACTAGCGCGAATCCAAGAGAACGCTCAGTCTCCTGGCCGTTCACGTTCCAGGAGACTGAAGGCAGGATTCTGAGAATTTTTGTTCAACTAATAAATAGTCAATACAACGTTGAACGATGAAATGATGAAATTCTACACTCAAATTCTAAGTATTTATAACTGTAATAATAAATACCTACCAAATAAATTATTTACCAAGACCCTTACCAGGTTACTGATAAGCTGACTGGCCGTGACATAGACTCACTCACATAACTAGCTGTTTCGAATAAACTATCGACAAGCCGAGACGAATACCAAACATCGTAAGTTAACTTCACTTCAGTCATTCACCTCAATACAGCGGCAACGTGATAGATACGCTAATTCATCCTCATGTTAAAGTGTTTAGATGAAGCAGCAGACTGATATATAAGTCAAGAGACAATGTTCCATTATGTATTTTTAATAAAAGTTAATAATAATAATAGTAACATTAGACGTTTCTGTTTTTGAGTGCAAACTACCCGTATTATACTTAAAATTGAGTTGCGATTTAACATTAAAACTTTCATTTCGTAAAAGAGACGTCAGAAGACTGAGAATTTGGTACTTTAACGTACAATTTTTATGTAATATATCTTTGGGGTCGAGCTAATTTTCAGGGTCAAATTAGATTCGATTTGAACGTTCAATTTTGGTTCCCTCAGTCAATGCAATATGAATACACAAAATATACAAAAGTGCGTGAGCCACAGAATATTCCCTCGTGAGTAGAACCAGCCATATAGCTTGGTTCAACTCGACCAACGGACGAGCAATGTCCGTATGCGGATGAAAAATGTTCATTTTCAAATCGATTTGACGTAACCAAAAATCGGTGACATAAGTCCGACAATCGATGAATGTTCTGGAATTTCTCCACATTTCTCGTCGCAAACGTATTTTTAGTTTTTATCGGAGAATTTGAAAGAGCTCGGTAAAAATTGAATCGGTAACTCGAGGGGACAGTGAGAATAATAATAACTTTGTGCTATAATTTCGCGTTCTTTTAGAAAACTAAGATCAACGAGCAATTTTCACAAGAACAATATCCTCGAAATTCATCGATACTTTCAACGATGCTGGAGAATCAATTTTCAAAGAGACTGGATAATGGAAGCGCCATCGCAGGACCCCTACGGCTGCCGAAGAGGCAAGAAAGACTGAAGGAGAGGAAGGGACGTCGAGAGCATTTTCGAAGGTTTGACTGAAGTTGACGAGCTTACGAGGAGCGATTCGATTTCCACTCGCTCGATTTGTATCGGATTTTCACATTCCAAGCCTTTAATTGAAGGACTGTTGTCAGCCAGGTGACAGAAGCTTCGTCGCGACTGTGAAAATTACTCGATTCTTGAGGGCATTGGAAATGTGTACCGAATTTGTCGCGTCGAATACGAGAAGCTGCTGTTTTCGTACGCCTTGCATCAAACCATCGGAAAAAGTATCGCAGTGAACGTTAACATCGATAAAAATCGGTAGGAGGCACATAATTGGAAGATAATCGGATTCTGGAGATAGAATTTTCACCTCCGGGGAATTGAAACGACTCCGGCGGTGCTAATCGCGAAGAAAAAACAACAAAACTTCGTTACATTTCCATCCGCGGAAATCTTATACATTTTATCTGACAAGCTTCGGATCCGTTTCCCCTGGTAATCTCATCTTTGCATTTTAGGCGAGCAAAGAATCGACGATATAAATATTTACACATTTTAGTCGGTGTCCGTAAAAACTAAGCACTTCGAGAATGCCAAAAAAAGTCGCGAATCTAGGACAGTGGTTCGGGAAACAATTATAAATATTCATCCAAAGGTATCTATAGTTACGTAGAGATAATCTCCACCTTGCTATTTCCGACACTTCTAGACTACAGCGAATTATTGAGAATCCTTTCGGGCCACGTGAACCCACAGCTGAGGCAGTATCTTCTCGAATTAGCTTTATAAATAAAATTAAAAAATTAGAATCCGCATCTTTCGACTATTCCACGATTCGAATTCAGCTATTTTTCACTGCCAATAAAATCCAGCTTCGACGCTTGAAAGGACGAGCTTCGGGGAAACGGTCGTGAAAGGATCATCAGTCTTGATAACAATCGCACAGAGATCCAACGAGCCACGATCAACAGAGAAGGACAAGTCGCTGAAACGTACAATACATCTTCAACGCTATTTCTCAACTCGATATTCGCTCCATTTTTCTCTACCCTTTATTTAATTTTGTTCATTCCGTGCGTAGCGAGCTTTCTAGTTGGTGAAATAAATACTCTGACGAGTACTTTCTTCCTGGCAAATCTAATCCCACTTACTCTTCCCCATTTCGCAATACCACTTCAACGTTCGATCGGTAGAATATCGTACGGAAAATCGATCGCGCTGCGAGGTGTATTTTTCCAAATGACATTTCACCCACGCCGCGATCATTCGATACGCTTCATCGGAAAGAGGTGGTACGGGAGTAAAATAATATGAATACAAATCTGTGGCAACGTATTGGAAATAAGCGTGTAGGATCCGTGCTAGTCTCTTACCAACGGCATGCAATTATCTGTGGTCGATGCGATGTATAGTCGAGGACGAGGCACTGCGACAGAATCGGTGGGCGATCAGATGGGTGTTCGAGCGGGGGCGTGTGTCGAGGCACTTCCACGACCCTGATTTTATTTTACCCACTCTGTTGGTTCTCGTCGTCTGCCTTTTCGGCACACGGGTCACACTAACACAGGTCACACAAATATATCCCTATGCCAAGGAAGCAAAAAAATCACTCTTGATCTCGCCAGTCTTTTGTTTGTTGGTTTTTTTTTTTAATTATTTTTTTATAATATTCTCCCCTTCCCCTCTCTTTCCGTATTTTTCCCCAGCGTCGATTCACCGTACACCGAAGAGAACGCACCTCCGTAACCGAGCCGTGTCACACTACACGAACGTGTAGTGGATGAAGAGCGCGTAGAACTTGCTTTGCGACAACATCACAACGAACGTCAACATTTACGTCTGCGCTACACCTTATTATTGCGAACCTTTTCCCTTTTGTTTTACGTATCTTTTGTGCGTTTTAATCCTTTTGTTCTTCGGTTCAACGGGTGGAGAACGATTGACGTTAACGTTGATAAGATCTCGTATTTATAAGTCTGGCAATATATTATTATTCTGGTTGCTCTTATGATTATTATGCTTTTGTTGGTACGAAGGTTTTGGATACGGATATCTAAAACGTCCTTTCGGCGCTACCGATTGCCTGGATCTTTTGACGCGACGATATTTGACGAGTCGCTTTCGTATTTTGAGCTTTCTGAAGGCAGTTCAAGTTGAGGATTCGCTTGGCTCGGTGTCCGAGTCATCCGAGTCGCGGGGGGCGGTCGGACCAGCGCGGTTGTTACTGCATCGGTCGGCGCCAGCTTCGCGTTGCGGAACTCTCGAGAACTACGACGAACCCCTTTGCCGCGCGACCCTTCGACGCCGTCGAGACCTCGTTTCCCAACTCCGTTTTCTAGTCTCGAGCCTCAGGGCTGGTATTCGACGCCGAACCAGTTTTCATTCATTTGTTCAACGTTTTCAAAACACGAAATTACCAATGTCGTTGGGGATAGCGAGCTCATCGAGGCCACAGGGTTGGAGTCATATCAAAGAAAAAGGGGAAAGTTCCGGATGTATAGAACCACGCGCTCATCCATTACGACGCGGACAATGGGGATCAAATTATAAAGATGATTGTTTTATGTAATTTTAGCCGGGGAGACGGGATATTGATTCAGCCGCGGTTCGTCGATTCGGTACAAATAACGAGGTAAAAGACAATTTTCTCGAAATCTCATCAATTTTCAAGGATCTCGCGTGAGTACAAAGTGGAGATATTTTTAGAATTTCGAAAGCTCGGTGAATGTTGGGCGAACGGAAGTTTACAGGTTGACAAAGATTTTCAGATTTTTTCCGGGATTCAGTCAGTTTTGGAAACCCCTCCTTGAACTAGTTGAAAGAACAGGTATTCTCGGAACTCGAACAGACTAGAGACGTCGGACGAGTGGAACTTGAAACTTTCAGTTAAAAATCGTAGAGCGTTTCAAATACCACCCAAACGTTTCTGTGCATACATCCCAGTTCCTAATCGCTGCATGACCCGATTTCCCTCAATGCGACAGATCGGCTCGAAGGTAATACGGATTGCTGAGATCTCGCCACTCTACCCAAGACCTCCTCGGCTCTGAATTATGGTCCGCTCGAGATTTTGAGAATATTTTGGAAATAATCTCAAATCAGGAAATCAGTGAATTGCGATGCAATTGCCTAAACCGACCACGGCAGTACGAAACAACAGCTTTTTGTGAAGATGTCAACTTTTTTCGAGAAAAAGAATAAAATGATTCTTGAAAGGGGAACACGCAGACATGTGACATGTGCATTTGCAGTAAGAAATTTGGAGAGGAATAGGTCTCCGAATGAACGGTGAGCCAGATTTCGGAATTTCAACATACGCAGGATACGGAAACGTTCCGGCCGTAGAACGCCTCAGCACCCGCGGATGGATCAATGAAAATACCCTCACCCCTGATTCCCCGTCCCAACGCGATTCCACATCAGGCTATCCTTGCGCGACGCGGCTGAAAACATTAGACTGTGCCCGAAATTCTTCGAGCTGATAGTAGAACTTGTTGTGCCAAATAAATACCTGACGGTACATGGAATAAAGTATAAAACGGGGAACAGTTTGACGAGATTTCGTTAAAACAACCGTGGAATGATTCGACAGTTTCTGAAACTAACGATAAAAATGTACGCTTACAGAAGTGTTCGTAAGATCAGTAGTAGCAACAGACATTGGTCAGTCGCTCCAGGCACTAAACGCTCGCCGGACCATTCGTGAGCTTGTACTACTACTGTCGCTACTGTTAGTAGTGCTAGTACAAACGGGCCATTTGAGACGAAATCTCGACTTTGCTTCAGGAAGTGCCAACTTCTAGGCAACGGTGCTGCGAAGACGGCGCTTCCTCACAAGCGAAATCTTCCTGACGCCGGCTATTGAGAAGTAATGGACATCACTAGCACACGGATTCACGCGGAAGACAAATAGATCTATATAAACAAACCCGTACATGCGGACACTCAGATTACTCAGATTACACCCACACTTAACGCCGAGCACCTGCAACGGCCGCGCCCCGCCCCTCTTAGCAGCCGGGCGACTGTGGCAACTCGGGCCTTGGAAAGTGACCCGAAAAACCAGGTTTGATGCATCTGGACTGCTGGATAGTCCGGGAACCCGAAGCCCCCCCCCCTCTCCCCCCAGCCAGAAGAATCTGACTGCCTTATCAGCTAGCGAAATGTCTCCACAGCCGTTTTAATACCGGATGGCGCCTGGACTGAGTTCTGCAGCCTGTGTGAGGCCACCGGCGTCCGTCATGGCCATTCGCCAGTTGGGACTTGTGGCGGCAAGGCTAGCTTAATCTTGCCCACACATATAGACACCCAGAAAACACTGAACGGGGACTAAGAACGGGACGGGAAACTGAACGAAACACCATGACGAATACTGGTAATGTCCTTGAAAAAAATTGGAGACCCTGAAACTCGATCATGAGTTTCCCACCTAGGGGAGGATGACACCATCACGGGGTCTTCGGGCAAGCGAGTTACACGGAAACTGGAGAAGTAACTGAAAAGCATGGATGTTAAACTCCGGAAGGTGGTGACGAAAATGCCGAGGAACACCAGTATGCTGATTAAAAAAAGTCTGAAGGCCATGCAAACGGCACCGAGATGTTGCTCGGCATGAAACTGACGCCTAGCGGATTTTTAGCTCCAGCAGAAGCAGGGGGTGGGGGGGTGCAGAAGCGACACGTTCGAGCAAGAGGTAGAGGGAAGTCTCTGGCTCGCATCCGGAGCTCGCTCCCCCAAAGAAGCCGGCTGACGCAGTGGTATGGCAGACGAGATTGGGTCAGGTAGAACTGAAGGTCTATTGGGACCTGGACGTAGCGAAAAAAAGGAAACGGAAAAGCGGGCGAAATCAAAATACGATACGAGATACCTGTCCTCGTAAGAACCTTGTATGGTTAATCTTACGCGGACAGCTCGAGACGGATGAAAGGTGCATGGCAACCGACGACACGCAGATTATTGGATACCGGGTAACGAAGGACGGAAATGTTTTACTCCGCACCAAAAGCGGCGTAAACGCAAGACGGGACCTCCAGGGAAAAATTCAACAAGCCCTAAGCCAGGCCCTAGCTACCAGTACCTCTGGAAGTCATGGACCTCGACTTTGCCATAGACGTGATAGACGTGACCGACGCGCTTAGAGGGAAAACAAACGATACCGGAGACTTTAAGGGTCACATTATTAGTCCCAATAAGTATAGCTGTCAGCAAATTTAAGGGGGGCGCTGCAAACGCTCCCCTGAAGTAGGGAAGAATCAGGATTGGGTGAATGGATCGCGGCTTCAAGGAAAGATTGACTGTTACAAGATGCTACAAGACAGTGCTGCTGGACGTGCGAAGAAACGGTCCACGTTGGAAAACATTGTAAAACCGGTGCAACATGTTTCCTGTGCTTCAAGGAGAAGCATGGAGACGCCATTGCGGGAGATCTAAATGCTAGAGCCATCGAATGGGAGACGACTACTGAGGATAAGCGAGGAAGGCTCGCTTCGATACCGGATGTGGCTATGGTCCCGAACGGTTTACTACCACGAATGAAGAGGTGGGGGTGGATCAATGACTATACAGCTAGCGATCATCGGTACAACGGTTTTGCAACGGCGGAGGCTGAAAGCACAAGACGAGGCAGAGGCAGAACGCATCGCACCCCGCTATGGAATTCCAAGAATCTGGACGGAGCCAGGTTCTCGAAGGCTTTGCTACACGCGACGCCTGTGGGACGCAGGTTGGGTGAGCTAAGGGGTAGACGTAGAATGGAACGATTGGTGAACGAAACACTAGTGTAACGCGACGACTCTGCAACGCAACAATGCCACGCAGCGGCGGGCGTCATCACAACCGATTGAACGACTGGTGGACAAAGGAAATTATTGCTCAACTGCGAAAGCGGTACTGCTGGGCTAAAAGAAGAATCTATCGAGCGCGCGAAAGGGGTGGACCTGACTCCGACTCACTGTTGTAGGAGTATAAAATAGCATGGAAGGCATTGAAGGTCGCGATTAAATCGAGCAATATACGCTATTGCGGGAGAACTGTGCGAGGAAGTAGACCAAGACCCCTGGGGTCTCGGCTATAAGATAGTAACCCGGAAACTAGGAAATCAGGACCCTGCCGAACTACAAGGTAGGAATAAAGCGAACCGCATAGCAGACGGACTTTTTGCGACTCACCCGGAGAAAGAGAAGGCCTTTGATCCACACGACCGGCACGCTGGTCCCGCCCTTCACTGTGGAGGAGCTCGCCACAGCCACAACAAGTCGCAATCTTCGGTAAAAACTAGTAAAGCGCCGGGGCCAGATGGGATACCCGAGGAAACCATCCGATTGGTGGCTCGCCTGAAGCCGGATGTGTCGCTAGACATGTACAACGAATGTCTTGCAACGGTTGTTTTTAGTAAAAGTTGAAAAATAGTAAGACTGGTTCTTATGGATAGAGGAAAAGAAGAACCTCATGTGCCAAGTCTCTACTGCCTCCGGATTGTTCGGATCACGATGGGCTGGGCATTTGAACTCTTACTCGGAACTTGACGGACAAAAACGATAAATTCCGCGGCGAGCAGGGGGAGGAAAGAGGGGTTATAGGACAAGTGCCACATATTTCGCAGAGAGCGGTATCCCATCGGGGCTATGCGCGACATGGTCGAGACCTTTAAAGGGTAATACCTATGTAAAATTCTCAACAAAAAAACGATTTTTGTGTGGTTAACATGGCAGATAATTATGTTAGAAATGATGTCCCGAAGAGATTTTTCAATAATTAATTTTTTCGCCTAGGCGCCAGCATCGAGGGTATGGCACCCCGCTACGCGGTTGGACCCGCTCTGAAATGCTTATCTGCATCAGATATCCCTTACCAACCCTCCCTTATAGTAAAAATTATAGATAGGTATCTACAGGTGTCGCTAGTTTCCTTAAAATCGACCAGAAAAAATGAAGACGACGAAAATACCAATTTGGAAGACCAATTTTATGGTGCTGATATCGCAGACTAAAGGTAAAAACCGTCGAAGGCCTATAATTTGAAAGTTATGGATCACTTTCCTTGTTTTCAAACTTTAAATGCCTTTTTTCTCAAAACCACTTTTTTCTATCTTACCTTCCAAATAATTTTCTCAGTTCTGATCCAATCGATCTGAAATTTCAACCGTTTCTCTAGAACATTATTTTCGAGCGAACTACCTAGCGGTTTTGTAAAAATTGATTTTTTTTATAAATCTCTTATAAAAAAAATTTCATGACGAGAAAAAAAAAAATTTTAGTCACATAATTTTTTTAAAACTCAATATTTTTAAAAAACCCTATGTACTTCTCTTGGTTTTCAGTCAAACTATAAGAAAATACTTCATTTTTCTGTTGCAGATCGATACCAACGGCTACAAGTGTGGGGTACTGGAAGCATGTCTAAAAAACACCCTTGGACTCTCTCCCTTTCTCTTAGTGCTATTTTGTTTTTGAATTCATGGTGAAAATTAATTTTGGTATTTTTGCTAATTAAATTTTGTATAGTATTCAAACTTTCTTTTGAAAAAATCCCCAAAATGACATTAAAAAGTAGGGCTCTACATAGATATTACCCCTTAAGCAAACCAAAACTATGAACGATAAAAACAGACCGATAGTTCTACTCGTAAGTTTGGAGATGAAACACGCTTTAAATTTCAGCGAGGTGGGTGGACATGCTGAAGCTGCTCAAGAGTACCTTTTGCCTCCCTCTCCCTCGCCCTCTCAGACTAGAATAATGGTAGATTATTTGCAGAACGGGCAATAATGTAGACGACGCAGCAGGGACAGGTCACTCAGAATATCACTGTGGCAGTCGCGCTGGGATCCCGACTATGAAACGCGACGTATGATAATCTTCTGACGATGTCACAAAAGGCATCTCTGGTGGCTTACGCCGACGACGTGGCAACAGTCGATTGAAACGGTACAATCGACTTGAAAGCAGGTGATGAGCAGGGCGGGTAGATGGATGACGGGCCACGGTTCACGGAACGCTTTCAGCAAGGCGGAAATCGTTATAATGACGCGGAAACGAATCTCGATGATCGTACCCAGGTAGCACGCGAGTACCTAAAATGTACATTTTTCACGCATAACCGTATGCGGTTCAACGCGTAAGAAAATGCGCGTAAGACCCGCACTTTAAGTGGTTTTAAAATGCGATCGACAAATGCGGTTAAACGCACTCGTGGAATAATTGAAAAATTTTCAAATTTAATTGTTAATAAAGTGAATCATTCTGTGCTTTAGAATGAACAAATCAAATTAACATTTTAGGCACAAGCGTGCTGCCTGGGTAACGGCGGTGATTGGCTCAGAGTGGATGGGGAGCAGAAGTGAAGTGAAATATCTGGGGGTAACCTTAGATACCAAACCGATATTCTGGCCACGCGTCGAGAACACACCTGATAAACCCGCGATGCGAATATTTATGCTTAGTTAGACGTCGAATGTCGAATATCCATAGGCTGAGAACGAGTAAAAGATGACTCCTGATGGCGACGTTTCCCTTGATGTTCCTGTTCGCAGCAAAAATTTGTCACTCGGACAGTTTTTTTTTTTGGCCCCAAGCTATAGCTTGTATAGCTTGTACAGCTTACACCTAATTCCTGAACTGGTCACCCTGTATAGTATCCATCACCATCAGGTACTATTACTGCTGGTATCAACAAACTGCTCGACTGTTCACTGATTGCCAGATGCCGCGCTGAACTATCGATTTGAGATGTTGACTGGCCACTACTTTTGACGCGTCGCTGTCGTTAATTTTCATCACCTCGATACCCTTTTCCTTTTCACTATTAACTTCGGTCACAGTGACGTACAGGCAACAACGATTTATGGTTACCGTCGAACGCGAAACTATACGATATTCAATCTTTTTGCGGTATGAAATATCCGACTGACAATGTGTCACTTAGAAATGCAAAGGAATTGATCCGATATGTTTCACGTGAGATTCGAGTTCACAAAATTATCTCCTAATACGTCGACAGATTAACAGGCAATATATTCGCAATGTTTTTTTAACATTCATACTCCGATAATTTCACACGCCGGCGAGAGAAACCATTAAAAGATTACTTTTGACAGAAAACAACGAATGCCACTGTTTTTTAAGGCAATGGTCATTTGTTCAGAAAAGGTTTGTTCAGTATTCTGTTTACTGATTGAATAGCTGGTAAAACAACTATTCTGCGCATCCCAAAAATGTCGAGGGCAAGCAATGCACAATGTACATATTAATGATTTCCTCCAATTTGCGTTCCGCTGGCAAGAAACTTTGTCCCTGTCACATGTAACGGAACCGAAAATAGTGCACCCATAGCCCGACGAATGTTAAATTGATTCGCAACGTTGATTATCATCGCGAAGGAATTTTCCAATTTAAGTCGGAATTCCCAGCCAGAAGTATAATATAAAGTTACTCGTTACATTCACCCCGTGAACTCACGCGCCGATGCGTAGCGCAAGTCTGTTCTCTGGACGGACAGAGTATACATCTAGTCCAGTCAATATGTCCAACTATTTGCTCTGATGTAACAAAAATTCCGGTCAGCTTTTTTTTA